>QNQO01006711.1:0-120889 GCA_003290165.1 Berberis thunbergii | reverse complement strand
ACACACAAATTGAAGTATTTCTTTCTACACTATGATGTGTAAAAATTTTTCAGTTGTTGAGAATATGAAAATGAAATGATGTTATTATTAGTCTGGGTGCCATCAACATTTTTATTGAAGCGCATCCAAATGGGGTTTCGTTCCTTCTTCAATTTTAAATTTTATGTCAGGATAAGTCATGGTTTTCTAGCATTAGCTAGGTTGGACCACTGCGTGGTTGTTTGATTTCTTGTACAATTAAGGCATCATCCCTTCTACACAGCGAGGAAATGGGCGAGCTAGGGATGGGTGGCCCTCTAGAATTCTAGATTAAGGCATATATGGATGGAAATGTTTCTTTTCATATAACATAACATCTAATCTCCCCTCCCTAATGTTTGTGTGGAAGAAATTTCATTAAGGATTAATGTTCTGAGGATGGGAATGCGGAAGTGGTGTCATGGTTTTTTTTAGTCTGGGTGCCATCAACATTCTTATTAGATCCACGCCATGATTTTTTTTTTTTTTAATTATGCAAACATTTGACATAAATTTGGTAATGATAAACTTCTGCTACAAAAACATGTCTAGAGGACAGCTACTCCACACTTCAAATTGTGCATTAAATAAGAATGTGGCACCTCTATAAATTCAAGAGTCACACCTTTAACGTTACTCTTTGAAAATTTGAACATGTGGAAGCAGCATTTCCATTTAAGGATGTGGGTTTCAATGGTCTATTTGTTGAACTGGAAGATACGACCGCCCTTCTAGGTGTTTTTATTTTTGGTTAAAAGCATAAGTATAGATTAATAAGACCGATTGCAATAAAGATGTCATGTTCCTGTAGCTAAGTTATGAGCCTCGAGCTTTTTTTTTTGGAAGGAGAACAGGGTTGTTTTTTCTTCAATGTTGATGATGATGGTGTTGAAAACTCAAGGGTGATCATATTTTGACAATTTTTAAACTTTTATCATCCAACGACATAAGGAATTACCCTAGTCTATATAACAAATCAAAATGGTGTTTGAGGTTGGAGATAAAAAACAACAGAGATTTACCTAAGTATAAGAATCTAACAGTTCACACAGAACGTAAAGCACCAAGAGTGCATGGGTTTGATTCCCATACCCAATATTTTGGTTTTTATATTATAAGTAGAATAAACTCTATTTATCATGTAAATTTTATCGTGCCAACAACACGGGGAATACCCTATTCTATTTACAAATCAAGATGGTGTTGAGGTTGGAGATAAAAGACGACTGAGATTTACCCAAATATAAGAATCTAACAGATCACAGAGAACTTAAAGCATCAACAGATCCAACATTTTTATATTTATTTATCTTTCTTCCATTGTGGATGGTGGTATTAGGCACATAATTATAAAGGATGAAAACTTAAAGGTGATCATGTTTTAATAAGTTTAAACTTTTATCGTGTCAACGACACGATAATACCATATTTATATTACAAATCAGGATGGTGTTTGAGTGGGAAATAAAAGACGACTGAGATTTACCTAAATATAAGAGTCTAACAGATCGTATAGACTTAAATCACCAAGAGATAAGTTTGTAGATAAACATAGTTTATGGTTGAGATTTGTTCAATCTAATGGTTGGGACTTAAAATTAGCCTTTATGTTTTACCTTAAATCAATCCCCAATAAGAGTGCATGGGTTCAATTCTGATATTCATCATTTTGATATTTATTTATCTTGATATTTAAAGTAGAATAACTTTATTTATCATGCATGTTAAACTTTTATTGTGTCAATGCACGGGGAATACCCTAGTCTATATTACAAATTGAATGATGTATTAAGGAATTAGAGATAAAGATGGTTATGATTGAAAGTTGGGAAATATGTTGAGAATTGAGATTCAATGTCTATAATGACATGTTTGTGAATATAACACACTATAAGGCAAGAAAATGATAAATAGAAAAACAAATTTAGTGGAATATACTTGTGGAAGGGAGAGAAAATTTTGTATTTTTTTTTCAAAATTAAAATTGTCATAACTATTTACCTTGGTGGTCGAATTTTGGTAAACTTGATATCATTGGAATGCTTGATGATACACCAAAACGGTCCTAATTGTGTGTTGTACATTTTTTTTTGAAAGGCAAGCCGTGTTTGATAGGATCCGTAACCTATCCCCCGAGGTGCCGCCTATTGGCCAACATCACCCCGAAAGAAATTATGCCACCGGAGGGTCTCGAAGCAAGGACCTGGGGATAAATCCCACAAGGCCTTAACCACTCAACCATAACTCCTTTGGCAATGTGTGTTGTACATGTTCATGATGATCTCAAGGAATAACAAGCCCTAACGTCAGCCCAACACTGATCCGACAAAGCGGTCTAAGCCCGCCCAATGCAGTCCGCCAGACGGACTCAGTTCTTACAGCCTGCTAAGCCCACATGATTCACAACTATCCTCAATACTCGTAAGTCCTGCCAGGCAAGTATCTCGAGGATCAGCTTCGGATCGCAATTACAACAACTCTTTGCTTCCAACTAGGAAGCAAATTCCAGAGTATTTCCACATATGGAGACTTCTATCTACAGACTATCTCCCGGTATCTAAGAGCACAAGGCTAATGGAAAAACTTCCCTCCACAGTACGAATCCTAATTAGATAATGACTCCTTGAAGTTCTCCTTCCCTAACTACGTCATCGTATAATGAACGAGGCTCTTCCAAGGAAGTTCAAGCCTCCAAAGCTTGACTTCCGCGATGGGACCACCGACCCATTCGACTTACCTACACCATTACTACCAGTAATGGCACTCAAAAACATAAGGGTGATACCATAATAACGATGAATGGAACATGTTTTGACTCAACGACCTTTTCGTTTATGCTTAACGAATATGTGTTTTTATGTTGTAGGCTCAATTGGAGGCAATTTGGGTGCAATTCAAGAATACAAGGATTTGAGTGACCAAATGGATTCCGTTGACTTCTAACCCCACGTAGGGTACCATAATAACAACGAATGGAACATGTTTAACTCAACAAAATTTTTTTCGTTTATGCTTAACGAAGAAGAAAAACTCGTTTGTACGTTGTAGACTCAATTGAAGCTAATTTAGTTGCAATTCCGAGAATACAAGGCTTTGAGTGACCAAATAGACCCTGTTTGACTTCTAACCTCATGTGGTACCATAATAATGACTAATGGAAGATGTGACTCGACAAAATTTTTTGTTTATGCTTAACGAAGAAGGAAAAACTTTGTTTGTATGTTGTAGCTCAATTGGGAGGCCAATTGGGTACAATATGAGAATACATGGATTTGAGTGACCAAATGGACTCCGTTGACTTCTAACCTCGTGGGGTACCATAATATCGATGAATGGAAACATGTTTTGACTCAACGAACATTTTAGTTTGTGCTTAACGAAGATAGAAAACTCGTTTGTACGTTGTAGGTTCAATTGGAGGCCAATTTGGGTGCAATTCAAGAATACAAGGATTTGAGTCACCAAATGAACTCCATTTGACTTCTAACCTCACATGGTATTATAATAACGTCGAATGGATTATGTTTGACTCAAAAAACAAGTTCGGTTGTGCTTAACCAATAAGGAAAATTCGTTTGTATGTTGTAGGCTCAATTCGAGGCTAATTTGGGTGCAATCCGAGAAACATGGATTTAGATGAACAAATGGACTCCATTTGACTTCTAACCTCACGTGGTACTATAATAACGATGAATGGAACATGTTTGACTGACAAAAATTTTCGTTTGTGCTTAACGAAGATGGAAAACTCGTTTGTATGTTGTAGGCTCAATTTGAGGCCAATTTGGGTGCAATTCGAGAATACAAGGATTTGAGTGGACCAAATGGACTCCGTTTGACTTCTAACCTCACCTGGTAGCATAATAACGATGAATGAAACATGTTTGACTCAACAAACTAGTTCGTTTGTGCTTAACGAAGAAAGAAACTTGTTTGTATGTAGGTTCAATTGGAGGCTTGTTTGGGTGCAATCCGAGAATAAAAGGATTTGCAGTGACCAAATGGACTCCGTTTGCCTTCTAACCTCATGTGGTAAATAACGACAAATGGAACACGTTTGACTCAGTGGTTATTGGCACCCTGAGATTCTGTAATAGCAGCCACTAGCGTTTGTAACATTTTCTCGGAATTTGTGTTCATGCAGAGATGAATTCCACCTCCATTGATCTTCTGAGTACCACCGCACCGAGGCAGCGACACACCCAAAGGTTTGTATAATTTATTTTAATTTATTTTACTGACATAATGCTTAATTGTTAATTACAATTTATTTTCAGAAATTGATAAATTGCTTTCACCTTTCATGTTCGATTTAGTTTGGTAGTTAGATTTACATTTTATAAATATTCAAAGCATGTGGCTAAAAATTATTAAGCTTAGACTTTGATTAAGTGTGCCTTAAAAAGACACTTAATGCTTGGTAAGAGTTTATTTGCTTGAGATAAATTGTTAAGTTTGACAAAACTTGATATGATTGGAATTGGATTTTAATGATCACATCTTCGTGCAAGCAAGGGATCCTCATCCCTAAAGCTTCTCGTTTATAATTTCAATAATTTAGATTTAAATATATTTGCTAACTCATCGGTGAGTCCAAACCCCACAAAGTCCATTTCATCCATCTTTTTCTTTATTTTATTTTTCTTATTTTTAATTTATTTTTAGTTTAGTTTTAAAAACACTGTAACCCCCATTTTCTCCAAATTAGTTTAGATAAGTTTTAAATTCAATTTAATCCACATTCCTCGTGGGATCGACCATACTTGTCATTGTTTACCAGTTAGACATCATTGCACTTGCGATTATTACAAGTGGGGTCAAATTAGCCAGTTTATTTAAGCCGATTAAGCCCGCAACAATTTTTTGGCGCCGTTGCCTGGGAACGGTAGCGGTGTAATTGAATTTAAGATTTATTTTCACTAATTTAAAAAAAATTTCAGAAATAAACAAATTTTTATTTTATTTTGTTAAGTTCTTTTGACACTCATTTCGTATTATTTATTTGATTTTGCAGAATACACACTTCTCGAGGAAATTCGACGATCCTGCAAACATCAAGCAAATTTTAATTAAAAAAACTTTTTTGTGAGGAGAGTTTTAATTTTATTTCACTTGGTTTTACGAGTGTGTGGTGTAATATTTTTATTAAACTTATTGTTTTCCATTTTTAATTACCTAAAAAAAATCCAAAATTTTACAAGTCAAAAGAAATTATAGGAAACAATTTTAATTGTTACCCAATAATTTTTATGATTTATGAATCCGACTTCTAAGACCAAGACCGGTAATTTGATTGCATATGCTTGTGTGCTGATTGAAACAGATAAAAAGAAGTCAGACATTTTTTATGCTAACATTTTTTGCAGAACAGAATACACACACTGTAATACTTCTATCAAACGCAATGTATTAGCGACCCGGGTGCTTTGTGTAATTGTTTGAATTGTGTGATTGGTTGTTTAATTTCTGTAATTGTGGATGCTAAAATTTAGTAATTCATAATAAGCAACCCAACTTCTAAATAGAAACTGGTGGACTTGATATCCCCACCTCATTACTCCAGCTGTGTGCAACCAATAGCCAAACATAATTAAAATCAATTAGCAAGTTAGATAGAGCCATCTGTTAGGTACGGTGTTCATATGACAACCAAGACCAAGGTGAATCCAATAATTTTGTGTTGACCCAAGCTAAAAGTTACGATGGGTTTAATCATTCAATGAACTCCGAGAGGCCACTGCCACAAGGGTAATTTACTCGGTACGCCGATCATAAGTTAGCTACGATCTACAAGAAGAATTGTGTAACTAACAGTTTTGGGTTAGGAACACAAGCCTCAAGTATACATCTAACGTCACATCGTTCTCACATCTACTGGCTTACAGAGTGGTAGCATAATGAAGTACTTAATTGGACCATTCTGACCTCATTCTCTTGTGCGATAATCCAGATTCTTTGAAACAAAACTATAGCCTACTAATTTTGAACCTTGCGGTTAAAGTGTACACTCTTTGGATCATCTTGTAGCACCCATTGCTCTGATATAAAGATCACATAAGAAATAATTTGTCCCCCAAAGATAAAAAGATAATTAATCTCAAAAACACTGATTGCTTAGGGAGGCATTTTTTCTTGTGCAATTATTGGTTGCTGATTGCGTGTGAGTCTGTGTATATTTTTAGAGTTAATGATTTAAAAAAAATGAACACAAGGGATTATCCAACTTATTTTTTCGAGCAAGTCAATTCATTTTATGACATGCAACGACCTGATTATGATTCATATTTAGATTATTATAACCCAGGTTTAGCCTATCATACTGACTTCTCATGGGTTCATGGTCAGTACCATGAAGGCCCTCTAGACACTCCTCAGACTCCTCAAGCTTTCATTCCTGATAATGAGTCTCAATTTCATCAAGATGTTCCTCCATCCAACACATCAAGGTTAGAGGATATTTTGAACCTTTTATAGAGCAAACAGAAGATGCTTGAGCAAAATTTTCAGGATATTATAGAATTGACAGTTATTTCTCAACAAAACTCCCAAGCTATCCGAAAACTTGAGATGACTGTGAATCAGATAGTTGAGTCACTTCCTGAGATAGAGTCAGAAAAATTCCCTAATCAACCTATTTTTAATCATAAGGGTCAATTCGAAATTAGTGGCACATCTGAGCCAGATGATGAAGATGTCCAATGCATTACTACCCTTAAAAATGAAAAACTGATTGAAAAGCAGGTAGAAATGCCTGATATGGGTGTCATTGAGTTGTCTAGACCAATATTTCTATGTGATTCATGTGATGAGCCTGTACCCACCTGATATATCCATGTCTCATCTAGTTGCATCACATTCCCATTTACTGAGACTACTTTCACCGATCCCTTGTTCTGTAGTCGAAGATTTCAGTTTTTCACGCATCCTATTGTAAAAATTATTCAATCTTCTGATTGGAACCAGACCTAGGATATTCCCTTTTTGGAGCACCACAAGAATCCTCTGTTGTGTAGACTACTTGTCACTTTTGGGATGTCCTAGTGTATTTGTGCCCCATGTGATTGCTATATGTTAGGTGGACTGAATCCTCAATTGTTTAGGTTGTTGATATACGACCATAGACTAAGTTGTTTGCCATGTTCTTCCTCTCCACTTTTCGACTACACCCATTTTTTAGGAAGAATATTTGTCGAGCTGATGACGCTACTGGGAGGCACCCAAGCTTTTTTGTAAAGGTGCATGTTGAGTGTGTATTTTATCTATCTCTATTAACTAATCCACAATTCTTTATTCTCTGAGCTCTCATCGGTGGATTACTGTGAGAATTGTAACATCTTCACCGCGATAATACTGTTCTAACCCTCCTCTCATGTACTATTTCATTCATTGTCAAAATTATTTGTTAAACATTGAAGACAATGTTTGGATTAGGTTTGGGGGTAGGGATTCACGAGTCGGTGAATTTTTCAAGTGTTTTCTTTTCTTATTTCAAAAAAAAAAATTTGTGCTTTTCTGTCAAGAAAAACTTGTCTTTTATGATTATTGAAAATTGATTTAAAGTTTATGCTCAAGGAAAATGCAAACCAACTTGACAAGAAAAAAAGGATCGAAGGTGAAAAGATAAAGAAAGCGAAATTCTAAATGTCGAGGGAAAGAGCGAGAAACCAGCGAGGAAAAGGAGGTGGCGGGGGGGTGAACCGTTCATTCCCCCTCGAGATGTTTTTGGCGCGCGCCATCTCGAGGGAGTGAACGGTTCACCCCCGCCACCTCCTTTCCTCGCTGTTTCCTCGCCCTTTCCCTCGACCACATTAGAATCACTCTAAAGAAAATAATAGTAATGTCTTCTAGTTACATAACATATGAGAATTACCTCTTTCCTTTTGGGTCGGTCCTCCAACATTTACTTTCTGTTGCCGCCGCATAACTTGCATTTTCTATTTGAATTGGTTTTGGTGCCCTTTCCAAATCAAGGAAAAATTATCACGAATGCATATCAAGGAAGTTAGGATCTATTGAGTTGAAATTTTTATCCTAAATTTAGTTTAGTTAATAAATACATTGAAGTAAAAGAAAAAAGTATCAAGAAGTAAAGCTGGGCCAAACCTGAGTACACGACATTGAAACCAATGGTTAAAAATGATAATTAAAAACTCGAAACAAAATGAAAATAGATCTTGTTCATGATTAAGAAAAATAAAAGGTTTCAATGGTTAC
This sequence comes from Berberis thunbergii, assembly GCA_003290165.1. Classification (NCBI taxonomy): domain Eukaryota; kingdom Viridiplantae; phylum Streptophyta; class Magnoliopsida; order Ranunculales; family Berberidaceae; genus Berberis; species Berberis thunbergii. Next base: position 112,657 of record QNQO01006711.1, on the reverse strand, counting down.
AAAATGACAAACATGACATCAACAGTTAGGCTCTGATAGGTTGGATGCATTATCTTGATTTTCTTAGAAAAAGATGTCATTAGGATATCTTTATTAATTATAAAATTTGATAGGATGCGGAACAGTAGTCCATCACCATGATATGTTTGGATTTTAAGCCAAAAAAGCTTTCCTATATATTGAAAACTAAATACCTAAATTGTTAATCATTTACCCTTCCACGATATACTTAAATCTCGTGTACAAATTAATCATAGTAGACTAAGCAAAGAGAGAATCCCAGTCCCCTCATGGCTATGTCTTTAAAGGAAAATGTATTTCAATGCCCCTTTATTGATTGATCAATTGAGAATATTGAGCGAACTTCAGGCCCTTCGCTACTAAGGAAATTTTTATGTTAATATTAGTAGAAGAGTGATGGATCTAGTAGTGACAAGTTCTTAATTCAGCATGTTGAATCAATTTACCGACATCCATATTTCATCATGTACTTCCACTTCCTCCGCTAATACAAACAACATGTCTTATTTTGTTTGAACATGATTTTTTCAATTCATTCCATGTCATTCTTAGCATTAATGATAACTAACCATCATATCAAAAATAAAATTGTGGATAAGATGTACACACTTCGACAATATCTATAGTTATATGTGCGTACACAAATTAAAAAAAAAACCCTTAAAATTTAAGGATGTGCTTGGTCTGAAGGTAGAATTTTTCCATAATTGAGAAAGGGATTGGCGGGAGAGAAGAAGAGATCTTTGTAATTATTTCTATCTTCTTGTTTTGATACTAAATTGCTGCAAATGTTTTTGAAGCTCACTTCTTAAGAAAATATTTGCCAAACGAATCATCCTCAACCTCAAGTTGTAGAATTTTTTTTTTACACTATCTCTTCTCATTTTGTAGTTTTTCCATGATAACTTTCCCTTAAAACCATACACACCTTAAGATAAAATTCAAAATGTAAATAAAAATACCTTTTTTGGCATTATTGTTTTTAGGATTGTCACCGTGGTCACTGTTATCACTAGGTAAACCTAGTCTCAAGGAACAATCAACTTGATTCTCCATTTTTGCCAAATTCATAAAGACATGAATAACAATAAAAAATTACACCTCAAGAATTCACAACATAAACAAGGATTACTTGAAAAATATATGTATATCTTAGAAATTATATGTAGAAATTTTGAACTTACAAATGTGTTTAGAGTGTTTCGAAACATAAAAAGAGGAAAGATAGCTTTCAATATATGAAAAAAAAGTAAAAACTAAACTAGATCAAAACTTTGTGTTCGAAACATGATTATTAGTGAGGTGTTGAAACTAACTAGTACTGAAATTCACACCAAAAGTGTGAGTTTACAATAATGATCTAAACAAACTAGAAACAAAACTTGTTGTCTTGTAGTATTACACTAATTATTGACCTTCTACAAGGTTTAACATCTATCTTAACTGACATATACTAATAATACTCCAATATGCCCTTTCTAATTATAACTTATAGTTACTATAAAAAGCCTTGTAATTTATTTAATTAACATTTTTTTAAAGTAAAGAATAGCAAAAACAAATGAAAAGTGATTTCAAGCAAGATTCTAGGCCTGATAAAGTTTCTATAAACGTCCAAAAAAAAATTATGTAGTTTATAACGATAAACATGTCATAAGTAGTATCCTTAGATATGTTGAAAGAAATTCTTAGATTCTTCTAAAATCGTTCTTAGTTATAGCAATAATGGATCGTATGTGCATGGGCATCAAGAAAAGTTTTTTTTAAGTAAAACACACTTCAGAATCTTACGGCTGCAAATTATTACAAGTGTTTGAGAATGTTGCTCTGTCCCTGGATATGTGTGTTACATAATGCTTCTCAAAGAGAAAGAAATGAGGGATGAGAGAAAAATATTCTATGAAAAACAACAAGATTAAATTCATCTTGATGATGATTACTTAAGTGTGTTGGATTATCACATTTATGTGATTTAGTACCAAGGGTAGTCTATGCTAGAGAAAAATCACGTGGTCTTCCATATATAGGTAGAGAGGGAGATATATTTTACTTGGCACATTATCAGAGCTTATATAAGATTCTCAGAAATTCAAATACAACCTCAATGCCATCATAATTTAAAACTCGAAGCAAGAATTTAAGCATCAAATAATAAAAGGTTTTTATCATAGATAAGGCTTTATAAGTCCTTAACTTATCATCCTAGAGTTCAACTTTGAAACCTAAACCCCAATATAATAGATCCTACATAGGAAGTTGGCAATCTGGGCTTCTCGTCTCTCCATCACTTGTCCATTTGTCTTCTATACTTAAGCCCACAACCATTACATAAAATCTGAAATTAAAAAAAAAATAGAAATTGGAAAATAGTTATTCATATACCGAATCAACGGTACTCATAATAAGAAAGTTTGGATTGGCAAGTGGTATTGACCGCATTTATAATGTTGTCAGGCAATAAATCCCATAAAGAATATTGAAATATATTGAAATGATGACAAGAAAGAAAGGATCCAAGGAAAAGATAAAGAAAATAATAGTAATGTCTTCTAGTTACATAACATATGAGAATTACCTCTTTTCCTCCAACTTGGACTTTTTGTTGTGCCGCATAACATGCATTTTCTATTTGAATTGGTTTTGGCGTCCTTTCCAAATCAATGAAAAATTATCTTAAAAGCATATCGAGGAAGTTAGGATCTATTGAGCTGAATTTTTTATTCCTAAATTTAGTTTAGTTAATAAATACACTAAAGTAAAAGAAAAAAGTAACAAGAAGTTAAGATGGGCCAACCTGAGTACACGGCATGAAACCAATGGTTAAATTTGGTAATTAAAGAATTGCGAAACAAAATGAAAATAGACCTTGTTCGTGATTAAGAAGAATAAATAGTTTCGATGGTTAAAAAGTGAAAAACATGACTTTAACACTTAGAGGGGTGTATTGTATATGGATTCTTATGGAATTGATAAATAATTTGAAAAGTCCACGGACTCTTTAAATTGTCCACAGACTCTTTAAATTGTCCACAGACTTCTGCTGATTTCTTAAATTCATACACTTTTGCTATAAACTTTCTAGAGATTTATGAAAATCCACGGACTTTGTATGAACGACTTTTACAGATTTCTAATTATTTGCAAGATAAAAAAGAAGTTGGTAAATAGTGATGAAAAAAAAACGTTCGCATATAATTAACAAAAGTGAGAGATACATGTGCTAGAAAAACTAGAAAAAGAAAAGGTCGTTAATTAGCATCTTTAAAATAAGAAGTAAACGTCCATAAAATTGTATTATGATCATTCTTCTCCTTCATGATCATGGTCACTTTCTTCATTGTCATTGTTAGCAACATTGACGTTTGCTTGAGCTGCTGCCCACATTTGATTAGCAATACTCATTCTCCATTGATTAGCATTTTCTCTTTGCTGCTCTTGGGTTGAATATCATCCCATTCAAAATTATCTTAATCATTCTCTACCGAACCATTTTCTGGTTCAGGAGGAAATTCATCTGAACGACATTCTTGTCGAAGAAAATTATGCAATCCTGCACATGCCAAAACAAGCTCCGCTCGTGTCTTGTAAGGAAATGGTGGTGCTGATTTGAAAATTGTAAACCGCGACTTGAATACTCCAAATATTCTCTCAATTACGTTCCTCAATGAAGCATGACGAAGATTAAATAACTCAATTGCGTTGACAGGATGGTTTCCTGGACCGCTAAAATCTTTGAGATGATATCGAGTGCCACGAAATGGAGCTAAAAATTGACGTCACTTTGGAAATCCACAGTCTCCAAGGTAATATTTACCTGATCATAAAAAAATGTGCAATTAGTATGTTTATACTTTATACTATATGGTATAAAATTCAATAAGTTTGATACATTTTTAATGCACGTAAAATTATACCTGATGGTATTTTGAGTCCATTTCGTCTAGAAATAACATCATTTAACACTTTCGAATCATGAGCAACCCTCCCATCCACTAAGCACATATATGAATTGTAAATCAAAGTTGCAAGTTGCTAAAACATTTTGTGATAGTTTCCCATGACGGTTCCTAAATCTTCTGACCTCACGTCCAACAACCGTTGCAGGAATATGTGTGCCATCAATAGCTCCAATACAATCTTGAGAAAAAGAAAAATAATTACAACATATGTACAAAAAAAAGAAAAGAAACAATATTAAAGCAATACAGTGATATAAATATTTGCTATAAAACTTACATTGCGTACCTTAAAGAAAGGATAAAACCTTGTACTTTCTCTTATGTTAGGTGGTGTGGTATCAGGTAGTGGTGGATTAGCCATGAACACTGGAGCTATTGTATTCAAGCTCTTCAAGATTTTGTTGAAACTTCTGCTAACAATAAAATGAGTTCGCTTGAATACCATTCGAGGTTCACTATATCGATTGTTTTGACCGACAACTAGTAAAAAGGTCGCAAGCATTTCTTCAACACAAATATATCTAGTACTCCGTAGAGGTGTTTTCTCTTGTATGATGACACATAATTTTTGAAACACTTCAGGATACATTCTGTAGACATCCCGAAAGATATGTGGGTCTCCATCCAATAACTTATTCATGTATATGTATCCATTTGATGTCACTGGTCGTCAAGTCAATGGACGTCTAATACGTTCATCACTTATATTGGGCACAAGATTATATAGCACATAAATCACTGCTTGTATTGCCGTTAATAAAATTCTCATGGCCTTGTAAAACTCTTCATCTTGTTCATCAACTCCATACATATCCATTTCACAGATTGCTATCAAAGCAAGTATATTAGACATTAGAGAACAAGACAGATATCTGACCAAAAAAAAAGATAACAAGGAAGGTAGTGACATGAAATCGCAATCCAACATTCAACAAAATCAAATCATTCAACACAACCAAATTAAAAATCATCACTTGCAAATGAAATCAACACACAGTATTTAGCCTTATGCATATAAAAAAGTATCAAACTACATGACTTAAAATCCAAATGGCCTGTAGCTTATTAATTTTATGCATCCCTTTGTGCCCAAGAAATCCAGTCAAGTCTTTGGTCTGGACTCATCTTCAAGAAGGTGTCTTGCTTTGTTTTAGTGTTAAGAAAACTAAGCGCAAAAAACTGAGCACCATTATTCAATCCTGGGGTCTCTTGAATAGCAATCCAACATTCGTTGTTCATTGATTCTCTCTTCTCCATTATGCCACAAATATTTTTAAAACTGGTGACAATTTCACCAAAACCACTTGATAAGTTTTCCAGAACTGCAACTTGAGTAGCTACCCCTTTTGAGTTCCTACTTTGTTCATAATCAACTCTACTTCTTTTGCCATGAGCTCTGCTTTGTGGTGCATCATTTGCATTTTCACTTTGCACAAATGCATTGTTGTCTTGATCAAAGACCAAGTCATCCATACCACCAAATTCCCAAGATCCATTTCCTTCTTCATCATATGTTGTGGCAACTGTATCATCACCTAGACCTATTGACCCCATCCCAGTTGCAGTTTCATTACCAACTGCAATATTCAAATCCTCATAGTCTGCAAAAGTTTCTGACTGAAAGTGCGCATGCGCTGGATGTGACTGAAAAAAAGATTCAAAATATAAAGAAAGTTAAGATGTTAAAGAGTAAAAAAAATTAAGGTGTAAAATAGAATAAAAATTCAAGATTTTTAACCCACCTTCAAATAGTCTGCCCATACTTCATCAGGCGTAGTGAATCTCTTTGTGATCGGGTCCCATCCAAACCCAGAATTGTGGCGCATAAGCTAAGAGTAATTGCTGTATTGCTTTTTAAACCATTTCACTCGGCTTTGATATTGGCTATAAGTTATCTCCTTACTAATTTTCTCCTTAAGTTTTGGAAGTAACTTTGTCTCTACGGTTGTTTTACTTATAACAACATTAGTATCCCTGAACCCAATCATGGCGCCTTCAACCATGAGCTGGAGCAAAGCATTGCTCTCTTCCACGGTCCAATTTTTATAATCTTTTCGTTTACCTTTACCTTGTGAATCTCCCATCTGTGTATTACAACATGTATTTATGAAGCAAATATATGCTACTGTATCAGACACAACTCGAAAGTAGTTTTCATTCCTCTATATGATCACTAAATGCATGAAGCTAATCTATCATCACTACATGAAGCATGTATAGTTATGCCTATATGCTATATGTCATATCTAATTAGAATTTGATGAACGTTTTATGACTATTGTTTAACCTCTAATGAATTCATATGACTATTGTTCAACCTCTAATGAAGACATGTAGTAGGATATTTACACATTACAGTTTATATACAAACATACATGTTCGAACCATGATCAACTTATATGGTCCAATCATGATCCAAACACATGAAGTCAAACCATAGTTACATAACTAGTCATACGCAACCAACTATAGCAAAATATCATATATATATATATATAGCATATATGATCCAATTAACCATAAAAAACATACCTGAGAAGATAACCGATGTCAAAAACATATATGCAAGGGATTGTAACCAAATATACTAATCCCTAAATCCAGATTTATAGACCCTTAATCCAACTTCCAAATTTATAGACCCTTAAATCCAGATTTATAAACCCTTAAATCTAGATTTAATAACACAACTTCCAGATTTATAAATTCAGATTTATAGACCCTTAAATTCATATTTAATAACACAACTTTCAGATTTATAGACCCTTAATCCAAACCCTAACCCAAAATCATCAACGGTGCAACTATGAATACTTAGAAGATCATTTTAAAGAGATTTGATTTTGGTGACAAATCATCTCAAATAGACCCATATCCCAATTCGTGTCGTGACTCGTGCAACAATGGAGACAAAAAACCTCTTGATTTGTGTTATTTGGGAGTGTTGGATTGGATGGATGGTTGGTTTGTGGTTGGATAGCTACTTATGTAAATGGAAAACTTTAAAATAATAATAATAAAATTGTGTTAATTAAAATGTTCTCTTGAACTTGCACTAATATCGATGATTTAAACTACAAAAGGGGTCTGTGAAATCCAATTTGTTGATGAGTTTTTAGTTTTAGTGTCCACCTGCTACGAAACCAAAGATTTCTCATAAACTTATTATTTTTGTCCACGTTAGCTTAAAGCACATAGATTTTGAAGTATTCATGTGGTCACGATTTATAAAAATATCGAATATGCATACATTCAAAGAAGACGGCTCTACACATTATGCAAAGATAGAAAAGGAATCGAGAAAACAAGAGGATGAGAACCAACCTCTTCGCGGCTAGCACAAGGAAGAATTTTGGGAGACTTTTTTTCACGTTGAAATCTTTGATATAGAGGCCGACTGGCAAACTATTGAACTTTGTTATTTATACCTAACACTAGAAAGTCCATGAGAATCCATGCTTTTCCAAATCCATAAATATGAATGATACTTTGAATACCCTAAAACTTTTGTGGACTTTCTGAAATCCATATTGAATACCCCTAGACTTTTTGGATTTCAGAAAGACTTTTTAAAATCCTGATTGAATACCCCTAGACTTTTGTGGACTTTTTAAAATCCAAATTGAATACACTTGGATTTTCAGAATCCATAGAATTTATTGAATTGCCCACAAAATCCAGATACAATACACCCCCCTAAGGCTCCGAAACGTTGGATACATTATCTTGATTTTCTTAGAAAAAGATGACATTAGGATCTCTTCGTAGGTTTGGACTTTAAAAAATAGCCAAAAAGGCTTTCCTACTTATTGAGAACTAAAGACCTAAATTGTTTATCATTTACCCTTCCACGATATACTTAAAATCTCGTGTACAAAATAGATCATAATAGACAAAGCAAAGAGAATAATCCCAATCCCCTCATTGCTATGTCTTCAAAGCGAAATGTATTTCAATGCCCCTTTCTTGATTGATCAATTGCAAACATTGAGCGAACTTCTGTCCCTTTGCTACTAAGGAAATATTTATGAAAATATCAGTAGAAGTGTGATGGATCCAGTAGTGACAAGTTCTTAATTTAATATGTTGAATCAATTTACCGACATCCATATTTCGTCAATTACTTCCATTTACTCCGCTAATACAAACAACATGCCTTATTTTGTTTGAACAAGATTTTTCCAATTCATTCCATGTCATTCTTAGCATTCATGATAATTAAACATCGTATCAAAACTAAAATTGTGGATAAGAATGTATACACCTTGACAATATCTATAGTTATATGTGCTCACACACACACACACACACAAAAACCCTTAAAATTTAAGGATGTGCTTGGTTCAAGGGTAAAATGTTTCTAGAAATTTGTCAGAATTGAAAAGGGATTGACGGAGGAGAATAAGAAATATAAGGAGAATGATTATTATAATGATTTCTATCTTCTTGTTTTGATACAAAATTGTTGCTAATGTTTACGAAGCTCATTTCTTAAGAGAATATTTGCCAAAATGAATCATTCTCAACCTCATGTTGCATAACTTTTTTTTTCCACCTTCTCCCCCATCTCTTCTCATTACATAGTTTTTCCATGATAATTTTCCCTTAAAACCATACACACCTTAAGATCAAATTCAAAATTTTAATAAAATACCTTTTTGGCTTTATTGTCTTTAGGATTGTCACCATGGTCACCGTTACAACCGGGTAAACCAAGTCTCACGGTACAATCAACCTGATTCTCCATGTTTGCCGAATTGTTGAAGATATGAAAAAAAAAATCAAGAAATTACACATCAAGAATTCTCAATGTAAACAAGGATTACTTGAAAAATATTTATAGATCTTAGAAACCCTTATCCACACCCCTCTCTAGCGTATCCTCTTCGGGTTTTGGAGCGTGATCCATTAGCCATTTATGACGCCTGCTTTTATGCATCTTCAAAGCATAGTCTACATCAACCTCATGCTGCCAAACCTGAGTACTTATATTTACTAAGTCCAGGGCAAACAAACTTATCCACACATCCGGATGAAGCTCTCCTAGATTAGGAATTACGCCAGCACCACCCTTTGTAGTCACCATTGTTCCCATGCCCTCCTTTGCAACATTTCCTTTGTCGCCAGCAGTCGACCCCTTAGTACGAGATGACTTTGCAGGATCCGGATGAAGAGAAGGCAATAAGTTGTCCAAAGGACCTTCCAACACCTTGTGATATAGCCTAGAGTGAGATGAGGAACAATGAGGACTATGAGAAACTTGGCTTGTGTCACCACGGCCACTATTGGATAGCCTATCAATGGGACGATCGGGTTCCAGAACCATAGGTGAATCCTCTCACGTGAACCATTTTATTGGAACAATCCCGAGTGGATTGGCACTAGTAGAAGCCCCATTGCAACAAGCATCAACTGCTCGCTCCGAGCTTCCTGTGCGACACTAAGATGCAATACATCTTCAACCCCTTATAATCACGGATGGTCCCTCTCCAAGCTAGATACATCAGCCTTCGCTCTGAGGGGTCAATCAGGCTCACGCTCTTCACTTACTGGAGCGGTTCGTTTTGAAGACGACCCAATTCTAACACGTGACTTCTTCAAATTCTCAAAGGAGGCAAGCGTCTCAGACAAATTTTTCACATCAAACGAATCAAGAACCTTGACTCCGGCAGCTTTCCTTTTCCTAAAAGGGGTTCCACCTTCAGAGTTTACTCACAACGATCGGTAAAGAGTGGAGCCTCATGCCAGTTGTTCAACAGCCCACTGCGAATAAAGTTGGGAACACATATGACCTCCACCACCTTCTTCATTGGTAAGTCGCAGAATGTCTCCATAGTGTTTCGTTCCTCTAGGGTAAGAGTCATGGGAAATTGTCCTATGAGGAAACACGAGCAACGATTAGCATACAACCAAGCGCAACGGAATCAGAAGAAAAATCTACACTTACGAAGTGGCTTGACCTCACGTTCGAGCGAACGACCCTTGAACTATAAATACTTTGAATCCGCAAGAGCGAAGAAGCAATACTTCTGCCAGGACTTGAAGTCATTAGGAAATTTCTCAAAGAAAGCCGGTGACATTCTTTTACAAACATTATAATTGTTAAACTGAGGAGAAGTTAGCAACTGGATCAGCCGCGGAGTCATGCGGACGCCACCTTTCTTCACCTTAATCAAAATGAAAAGAACGATCATGTACCCATTGGGCCCCATTTTGGCCGAAGGAATTTCAAGGAAGTCCAAGAAGTCCCAAATCACATCCAGAACAGAAAAATAGACTCCAGTTTGGAGCATTCAGTGGTGCAAGCAGATGAACCTCACCGGTGACAACATTGGTGTCTGATCATCCTTCAGAGCATATAATGGGAGGTCCTCAGGGACCCTGAACTTCATACAAATTTCAACAAGGCATGATTAAGAAAACAACCTATATTCAAAAAACTCAAGGCCCTTGGCCAAAGTTGCATCATCAAGATAGTTTTGTTGAGCCATAATGAAGATGAACAATCTTTTCAATCAGAAGATGGACAGAGCAAGATCTCTAAAAGCAAGAAAATAGAAGACTTAGTCTTCGCACAAAGGATGTCCAAAATAGAGAAGGGATTCCTGCCTCTTTTCCACTGAATTGACGCACATTCAATTAATGAAGCGCGCGGCTCAAGCAACGATTCAGACTCAATCATTATGAGCGGCGTATCTTTTCAAGAAATGACTTAGTGAATCGATGTGATGGCTTACTAACTCGAATGAGTAGCTAATGATACACCAAAACGGTCCCAACTCTGTGCTGTACACATGTCATGATGATCTCGAGGAAAGATAGGACTTAGTGCCAGCTCAACACTGATCCAACCCATGCGATTCTATTCCCACCCAATGCAGTCCTCCAAGTAGACCCAAATTCTTACAGCCTGCTAAGCCCACATGTCTCAGAACTATTCTCAATACTCGTAAACCTTGCTAAGGCAAGTATCTCAATGATCAACTTCAGACGGGCAAGTACAGTGACTCATTGCTTCCAACTAGGAAGTAAATTCAAGAGTATGTATCACATATGGAGACTTCTACCTATAGACTACTCTCGAACGCGAACTATTTCCCGTGTATCTAGGGGCACAGGCTAACATAAAACCTCCTTCTATAGCATGACTCCTAATTAGATAATGATCTCTACGAAGATCTTCTTTCCTAAACTACGCAATCGATGGCCTGGTTAAACCAAGACTCCTGCACTATAAATAAGACATGAGGTTGGTAAGCTAAGGTATGCTACAAATTCTCTGTTTACATTGTTACACCTTCCTCAGATGTCTGACTTTAGCATCAGAGTGCAATCGGCCATCACAACGGTGGTCTGTGGCTCACATGTGTTCTTTTGCAAGTCAGCAGGTTTGCAGGTCCAGGTCAAAGCATGGAGCAAAAAACGACTGCATCAGTTGTAAGTTTCATTCCTTCTTGGTGTAATCATATTCATGTGGTCTAAATAAGCATAGCGAGAGGTTGGGACATGTAGTCCAAACATGCTTATGGGGTAAGCCCAGTAGAGACCGGGAAATGTTACATGTAAAACAACAAGTCTTCTTGGCGTATGTATTAGCACCTGTTCTTTTTCGTTTGGATAATCCTCTGAATTTGTCTATACTAGCACCTGTGTGCACGCGGTGCATGCACATCTTTAGCTTTCGTTAATAATACCTTCTGTTAAATCATTTCATTTTATTTAATTACATTTTTTCTTCTACAAAAACATAAGGGTATAAGTGTGACAAAAAAATCAAGCAAGAGTTTTAATCAAAATTTTAAAATGTAATTTGTTTCATTCCATGAACCCTCAAGATAAAAAATTTCATAATTTATTTAATTTAGTAAAAAACGTCAAAAATATTAACTAAATACCTATTGTTATTTAGATATTGGATGTAGCTGCTTAGATGGACTGGATCGGAGCTAAGCAAAGCAAATCTTCATGCGTGGTGGAAACTATGGACGGAAGCGAAAGCAATGGAGGCAACGAGGATATTAAATGGCAACAATATTCTAGCCTTGGGGCCTGGTTTAGTTATATGGTAAAAAGCATCAATGACCCAATTTTTTTAAATAAAAATAAACAAATTTACACATATAATGTTTTGGGTTCAGAAATGAAATTCTTCAGGACCCAAAGACTTTACATAAAGTCCAATATCATATTTTTATTAATACGGGAAGGCAATTGTGAAAATTGAGAAGCGATGTTGATGAAAAACCAATTTCATGATTGAAACTGTCTTTGGCATTTATGACTGTAGAGATGAAAGTTACTCTTGAACCAACCAATCCCAATATTCATATTAAAAAATGTTATCCCAGATTCCCAAATTCTCAAATTATCAAATTTGTAATGTAAATCAATAATTTATACATGAAAGAGAAGAACTTGAGATAATGGCATTTTCAGCAGATGAAATTAAATACTCACTTAAGCTTTAAGGATCAAATACCCACTTTGTCAAAGCCTAAACAAATTAAATTAAATTAAAAATCAAATATGAAATTCCCCTGTATAAAGATAAGATAATAAATTAGATGCTTAAACAAACATGAAATACTCATTAAAGCTTAAACAAATATGAAACAAAAAAAGGAATTTACCTCTTTATTTGATTGATTAGAATAATATTTTGAATAAATTTTAATATAACAGTCCTTTCATTCATCTCTCTCTCATTTCTCTTCTTTATCAAACCCAGCCCCATACGGCCAAACCAAACCCACATTCAAGCCTCACTTCACTCTTCATCTCAGTCAAGCCTTACTCTTCATCTCTGAGAAAGCTCAAACTCTGAGGACTCAGAAAGCTCAAGCTCTCTCAGAAAGCTCAAAGCAGGGGACTCTTCATCTCACTCAAACTCACTCTTCATCTCTGAGAAAGCTCAAAGCAGGGGACTCTTCATCTCACTCAACTTCATCTCTGAGAAAGCTCAAAGCAGGGGCACTCAAACTCACTCTTCATCTTTGAGAAAGCTCAAAGCAGGGGACTCTTCATCTCACTCAACTTCGTCTCTGAGAAAGCTCAAAGCAGGGGACTCTTCATCTCACTCAACTTCGTCTCTGAGAAAGCTCAAAGCAGTGGACTCTTCATCTCACTCAAACTCACTCTTCATCTTAGTCAAGCTCACTCTTCATCTCTGAGTTTGCTTTCATCAGATTCAGAGAGATCGAGGAGTTTGTTCAAATTTTCTTTCATCGGATTCAGAGAGATCGAGAGATCGAGTTAGTTTTCTTCAGATTGAGATCAAGTTTGCTACATTAGACTCAGTGAGATCGAGAGATCGAGTTTGTTTTCATCAGAGACTTAGACAGATCAAATTTTTATCAGAGATTTTGAGTTTGTTTCATCAGACTTTAAGGTATTTGGATGCAGTGTTGAGAGAAACAATGCGGTTGCACCCTGCAGGACCACTCCTAGTCCCTCGACGTTCGAGAGAAACTTGCACAGTTGGCGGATACACAATTCCAGCAAGGACTCAGGTGTTAGTAAATGCTTAGGGAATACAAAGGGACCCTACATTGTGGGAAAATCCTTTAGATTTTCAACCAGAAAGGTTTCTGAAGGAGGATAGTAAAATTGATTTTCATGGTAATGATTTTAGCTATATCCCATTTGGTTCAGGAAGGAGGGTATGTGTAGGAATATCTCTAGCAGAGAGAATGATGCCTCATGTGTTGGCTTCCCTTTTACACGCGTTCAAATGGGAAGTGCCACAAGGTACCGATCTTGATTTAATAGAGAGGTTTGGGATTGTTCTTAACAAGAAAACGCCCCTGTCTGCTATCCCTACACCAAGATTATGTAACTCATAATTGTATTGTTAAAAAAAAAATGGTGATTACATGGGGTTGGGTGCCAATGAGAAAGTTAATTGTCTACAAATATTTCCAGTTGTTGAGAATATGAAAAAGAAATGATGTTATTATTAGTCTGGGTGCCATCAACATTCTTATTGAAGCGCATCCAAATGGGGTTTCTTTCCTTCTTCAATTTTAAATTTATCTGTCGTCAGGATAAGTCATGGTTTTCTAGCACCACCGCGTGATTGTTTGATTTCTTGTACAATTAAGGCATCAGGAAATGGGCGAGCTAGGGATGGGTGGCCCTCTAGAATTCCTGATTAAGGCATATATGGATGGGTACCTTTAATTGGAAGGCGAGTAGGGTTTTTTTTCTTTCAATTGTTGATGATGACGGTATTGAAAACTCAAGGGTGATCATATTTTGACAAGTTTTAAACTTTTATCGTGCTAACGGCACAAGGAATACCCTAGTCTATATAACAAATCAGAATGGTGTTTGAGGTTGGAAATAAAAAATGGCTGAGATTTACCTAAGTATAAGAATCTAACGTATCACATAAAACGTAAAGCACCAAAAGTGCATGGGTTTGATATCCATACCCAATATTTTGGTATTTATTTATTTTGATATTTAAAGTAAAATAAACTCTATTTATCATGTAAACTTTTATCATGCCAACAACACGAAAAAATACTCTATTCTATATTACAAATCAAGATGGTGTTTGATGTTGGAGATAAAATACGACTAAGATTTACCCAAATATAAGAATCTAACAGATCACAGAGAACTTAAAGCATCAACAGATCCAACATTTTTATATTTATTTATCTTTCTTCCATTGTTGATGGTGGTGATTAGGCACATAATTATAAATGATGAAAACCTAAAGGTGATCATGTTTGATAAGTTTTAAACTTTTATCGTGCCAACGGCACGAGGAATACCATATTTATATTACAAATCAGAACGGTGTTTGAGGTGGGAGATAAAAGACAACTGAGATTTACCTAAATATAAGAGTCTAACAGATCGTATAGAACTTAAATCACCAAGAAATAAGTTTGTAGATAAACATAGTTTATGGTTGAGATTTGTTCCATCTAATGGTTGGGACTTAAAGTTAGTCTTTATGTCTTACCTTCAATCAATCCCCAATAAGAGTGCATGGGTTCAATTCTCATACTTATCATTTTGATATTTATTTATCTTGATATTTAAAGTGGAATAAATTTATTTATCATGTTAAACTTTTATTGTTTCAATGGCATGGTGAATACCCTAATCTATATTACAAATTGGAATGGTGTTTTAAGGAATTAGAGATAAAGATGATTCAGATTGAAAGTTGGGAAATATGTTGAGAATTAAGATTCAATGTCTATAATGACATGTTTGTGAATATAACACAACTATAAGGGCAAAGAAAATGATAAATAGAAAAAACAAATTTAGTGGAATATACATGTGGAAGGGAGAGAAAATTTTGTGTTTTTTTTCAAAATTAAAATTGTCATAACTATTTACTTGGTGGTCGAATTTTGGTAAACTTGATATCATTGGAATGTATGATGATACACCAAAACGGTCCTAACTGTGTGGTTTACATGTTTATGATGATCTCAAGGAATAATAAGCCCTAACGTTAGCCCAACACTGATCTGACAAAGCCGTCTAAGCCGGCCCAATGCAGTCTGCCAGAGGGACTCAGATTCTTTCAGCCTGCTAAGCTTGCATGTCTCACAACTATCCTCAATATCCGAAAGTCCTGCTAAGGCAAGTATCTCGAGGATCAGCTTCGGATCGGCAATTACAACAGCTCTTTGCTTCAAACTAGGAAGCAAACTCCAAAGTATATATCACATATGGAGACTTCTACCTACAGACTACTCTCGAAATGAGAACTATCTCCCGCGTATCTAGGACCACAAGGCTAACGAAAAAACTTCCCTCCACATTACGACTCCTAATTAGATAATGATCTCCCTGAAGATCTCCTTCCCTAAACTACGTCATTGTATCATGAATGAGGCTCTTCCAAGGAAGTTCAAGCCTCCAAAGCTCGACTTCCACGATGGGACCACCGACTCATTCGACCACCTACGCCATTACCACCATGTAATGGCACTCAAGGAAGGATAAGGGTGATACCATAATATCGACGAATGAAACATGTTTGACTCAACGAACATTTTCGTTTGTGCTTAACGAAGATGGAAAAATTGTTTGTACGTTGTAGGCTCACTTAGAGGCCAATTTGTGTGCAATTCGATAATACAAGGATTTGAGTGACCAAATGGACTCCGTTTGACTTCTAACCTTACGTGGTACCATAATAACGACGAATGGAACATGTTTGACTCAACGAAAATTTTCGTTTATGCTTAACGAAGAAGGAAAACTCGTTTATACATTGTAGGCTCAATTGGATGCTAATTTGGTTGCAATCCGAGAATACAAGGCTTTGAGTGACCAAATGGACCCAGTTTGACTTCTAACCTAACGTGGTACCATAATAACGACTAATGGAAGATGTTTGACTCAACAAATAAGTTCAGTTGTGCTTAACGAAGAAGGAAAACTCATTTGTATGTTGTAGGCTCAATTGGAGGCCAATTTGGGTGCAATCCGAGAATATATGGATTTGAGTGACCGAATGGACTCCGTTTGACTTCTAACCTCTCGTGGTACCATAATGACGATGAATGGGACATGTTTGACTCAACAAACTTTTTCGTTTGTGCTTAACGAAGATAGAAAACTCATTTGTACGTTGTAAGCTCAATTTGAGGCCAATTTGGGTTCAAATCGAGAATACAAGGATTTGAGTGACCAAATGTACTCCATTTGACTTCTAACCTCACGTGGTACCATAATAACGACGAATGGAACATGTTTGACTCAACAAAAAAGTTCGATTGTGCTTAACGAATAAGGAAAACTCGTTTGTATGTTGTAGGCTCAATTCGAGGCCAATTTGGGTGCAATCCGAGAATACATGGATTTGAATGACCAAATGAACTCCGTTTGACTTCTAACCTCACATGGTACCATAATAATGACGAATGGAACATGTTTGACTCAAGAAACTTTTTCGTTTGTGCTTAACGAAGATGGAAAACTCGTTTGTATGTTGTAGGCTAAATTTGAGGCCAAATTGGGTGCAATTCAAGAATACAAGTATTTGAGTGACCAAATGGACTCTGTTTGACTTCTAAACTCATGTGGTAGCATAATAACGATGAATGAAACATGTTTGACTCAACAAACTAGTTCGTTTGTGCTTAAGGAAGAAAGAAAACTCGTTCTTATGTTGTAGGTTTAATTGGAGGCTTATTTAGGTGCAATCCGAGAATACAAGGATTTGAGTGACCAAATGGAATCCGTTTTTCTTCTAACCTCATGTAGTAAATAAGACAAATGGAACATGTTTGACTCAACAAACACGTTCGGTTGTGGTTAACGAAGAAGGAAAACTCGTTTGTACGTTGTAGGCTCAATTGGAGACCAATTTGGGTGCATTCCGATAATACAAGGATTTGACTAATAAAATGGACTTTGTTTGACTTTTAACCTTGCGTGGTACCATAATAACGACAAATGGAACATGTTTGACTCAACAAATATTTCAGTTGTGCTTAACGAAGAAGGAAAACTCGTTTATACATTGTAGGCTCAATTGGATGCTAATTTGGTTGCAATCCGAGAATACAAGGCTTTGAGTGACCAAATGGACCCAGTTTGACTTCTAACCTAACGTGGTACTATAATAACGACTAATGGAAGATGTTTGACTCAACAAATATTTCAGTTGTGCTTAACGAAGATGGAAAACTCGTTTGTACGTTGTAGGCTCAATTGGAGGCCAATTTGGGTGCAATCTGATAATACATGGATTTGAGTAACCAAATGGACTCCGTTTTACTTCTAACCTCACAAGGTACCATAGTAACCAAGTGGCGTCATTACAGCCAGACAGTTCATGGAGACATCACAAAACTCACTTCAACTCGACCCTCTTAATCCTGTACTAGTAACCACTGAAAAACTAGCAGTCCAGTAGTATGCCATAGCAGCCCGCAATGAAGACTCAGAAGAGGCTCAAAAGGTAAAAACAAAGCACATGCTATCAGGGGATGAGAATGTCAGCTACTTCCACCAGCTTTTACGTGCAAGGAGATCAAAAAACAAGATATTGGCACTCTACAACTCTCAGGATGAAAAACTAAAGGATATGAAAGACATTGAGGAGGAATGCATTCAATACTTTGAAGACATCTTTGCTGGCCCTCAAAGTGTCTATGACCCTACTACCATAGATAACCTGCAACCCGAACGAACCATAAATTCAGTGGAGGCTTTGGACCTGGTCCAAGAGGTGACTAGGAATGACATAACTGAAGCATTGGCTTCCATTGGCTCAGATAAGGCCCCTGTCTGGATGGCTTCTCCTCACTCTTCTTCAAAACAACCTGGAGGATCATAGGCAATGACTTCACTAGGGCAGTTCATAATTTCTTCAGGAATAGGAGGCTCCTTGGGGAGGTAAATGCTACTTGCATAACTCTGGTCCCCAAGATTCATAATGCTTCATATTTGGCTGACTTCAGGCCGATATCATGTTGCAATGTCTTGTACAAATGCATTACTAAGATCATGACTAATAGGATGAAGAAAGTGATTCACAGGCTCGTAAGCTCGGACCAATCCGCATTCATAAGAGGTAGATACATCCATGACAATGTGATGCTCGCGCATGAGTTAGTCAGAAACTATCACAGAGATAAGGGAGCTCCTAGATGTGCTGCTAAGATTGACCTTCGGAAGGCCTATGATACTGTCAAGTGGGAAACAATTGCTCATGTCATGAAAAAACTTCATTTTCTTGAATTGTTTATTGAATGGGTGCAAACTTGCATCACTACACCTAGATTTTCCATATCCCTCAATGGCTCCCCAAAGGGTTTCATAAAGGCTAAACGAGGCCTCAGGCAAGGATGCCCGATGTTCCCGTACCTGTTTGTCTTAGTCATGGAAGTCCTACACTTGCTTTTAAAGAATAAGGTGACAGCTGGAGAGTATGGACTGCACCCGAAGTGTGCCAATCCACAGATTACACACCTCTGCTTTGCTGATGATTTAATTGCATTCTTCAAGGGCAGTACCAAGTCTACAATGGCTCTAGCCCAAGCTCTACTCACTTTCAGATCATGCACTGGCCTGGCCATTAACTGCTCCAAAAGCAACTTATTTGCAGCTGGGTGCCTAGTGAAGAACTACAGCTGATTACAAGTTCTCTAGATTTTAAACTAGTAGCCCTCCCTGTGAAATACTTGGGTCTCCCTCTCATTTCCTCTCGCTTGGACTATAACCAATGCCTACCACTGATTGACAGAGTTAAGAAAAGAGGCCAATCTTGGAAGAACATGACTCTCTCATATGCAGGCAGGGTTACACTCATTAAGGTTGTCCTGAATAGTCTACATGTTTACTGGACTTCTTGTTTCATCCTGCCTAAAAGTGTACGTGAGGACATAACAACTATTATGAGGAACTACTTATGGTTAGGCTCAGAGACTTATGCAAAGAAGCCAATGGTCAGTTGGCAATGCATCTGCAATCCTTATACTGAAGGAGGCTTGAGCATCAGATGCATTGAAACTTCAAATAAGGCTGCCATGATGAAGCATGTCTGGAACATAGTATCAAAAAAGGACACCCTTTGGGTAAAATGGACTAAGTCCCATTTGATCAGAGATAAAAACTTCTGGACTATGGACACTCCAACTGAGGCCTCTTAGTGCTAGCGTAATATTCTGAAATGCAGGGCTCAGGCTAGCTCACTTATAGTTCACTCTATAGGTGATGGTTAGGATTTTATGTTATGGAAAGACCCATGGCACCCCCAGGGTATCCTTCTCAACCGATTTCCACAGCATCTAACCTACTACTCTTCACTTCACCGCAATGCAAAGGTTAGTGCACTTATTCGGAATGACAAATGGGACACCAGTAGGCAAGATAGATTGAACATTGCTGACATCTGTGAAGACCTTGAATTGGTGGAACTTGACACTGATCATAAGGATGTTGTCACCTGGATGGGGGTCACGATGGGGAGTTCTCAAACAATAGTGCATACCACTCCCTAAGACACAGATCACAGGCCGTCTCATGGTCTAAACTTGTGTGGTTCCCAGGAAGAATACCCATGCATAGCTTCATCACTTGGTTGGCCCTGCACAAAACACTCAAGACACAAGACAAACTACTGAAATGGGGAGTCACTAATCGCTCAATGTGCCCGCTGTGCAGTGATGGTCCAGACTGTGAAGTGCACCTATTCTTTTAGTGCAGATACTCTGGATTTATATGGACACGCATCCTGAATCAGTTGGGCTATAAACACCAACCGATGGACTGGGATGCTGAGTGGAGATGGTGTGAGACCAAGTTCTCTGGTAACTCCCCTGTCAGTATGTTGAGAAGGATTGCACTAAATGCAACTACCTACCATATCTAGACAGAAAGGAACTGCAGACTCTTCCAGTCTAGGGTTAGAGTTGTTACTGAAGTGGTGACCAAAATCATAGAAGATGTCAGGCTACGAGTTTCAGTCTTGGACCTCCAGGTAGAAGATAATGCTGATAATAGAAGTCTCTTTGACAAGTGGAGAGTTCATGTGAATTTCAAGCTTTGTACTCCATCTTTGCATGCATGGCAACGGCCTGAACAAGGCTGGTTTAAAGCAAACTCGGATGGCTCACTGGCAGGCACTAGAGGAGGCTATGGAGAAATTATCAGGAACCGTGATGGAGAGGTGGTGGCAGCTGGGGCAGGGAGTCAAAGAGCACAGATTGTCCTTCTACATGAGCTCCAGGGGATAGAACTAGCTATCAAGTTGGCGCAGCAACTTAGACTTCAGAGAGTAGAATTTAGCATGGACTCCAATACTACTGTCAAGTATCTCACCTCTGAAAAAACTCCTCCATGGGAAGTGATTCACACTACCAGAAGGATTAAAGGAGCACTTAAAAAAGTTGTGGGATGTAGGGTTCGACACACAGTGTGGGAAACAAACCAGGTAGCGGATAAACTAACAAAATTTCTTCCTAATAATGAGTTTATAGAGTTAATTCCTAGTTCTTTTGCGGAAGACATTAAGAAATTGTATTTGATGATGCTAAAGGAAGAAAATATGCACCCATGTAACCAGGGTTCTTCTCTTTCTTTTCAGTGGTCTGGGGAGCCCATATAAACCCCCTGCTTGCCTTTCAAAAAAAAAAAAAGGTTCAATTGGAGGCTTATTTGGGTGCAATTCAAGAATACAAAGATTTGAGTGACCTAATGAACTCCGTTTGCCTTCTAATCTCATGTGGTACCTTAATAACGACAAATGGAACATGTTTGACTCAACAAATACGTTTGGCTGTGCTTAACAAAAAGGAAAACTCATTTGTATGTTGTAGGCTCAATTGGAGACCAATTTGGGTACATTTCGTTAATACAAGGATTTGACTGACCAAATGGATTTCGTTTGACTTTTAACCATGCGTGGTACCATTATAACGACAAATGGAACATGTTTGACTCAACAAAATAGCTCGATTGTGCTTAACGAAGAAGAAAAACTCGTTTGTATTTTGTAGGCTCAAGTGGAGGCCAATTTGGGTGCAATCGGAGAAGGAAGTCCAATTTGAGTGCTTAACGATCATGTACCCATTAGGCCCCATCTGGGCCGAAGGAAGTCCAAGAAGTCCCAAATCACATCCAGAATAGGAAAACGGACTCCAGTTTGGAGCATTCCGTGGTGCAAGCAGATGAACCCCACCGGTGACAACATTGGTGTCTGATCATCCTTCAGAGCATATAATGGTAGGTCCTCAGGGACCCTGAACTTCGTACGAATTTCAACAAGGCCTGATTAAGAAAACAACCTATCTTCAAAAAACTCATGGCCCTTGACCAAAACGGTCCCAACTCTGTGCCGTACACGTCATGATGATCTTGAGGAAAGATAGGCCTTAGTGCCAGCTCAACACTGAATCGGCCCATGCGATTCTAATCCTGCCCAATGCAGTCCGCCAAGTGGACCCAAATTCTTACAGCCTGCTAAGCCCACATATCTCAGAACTATCCTCAATACTCGTAAGCCTTGCTAAGGCAAATATCTCGAGGATCAGCTTCAGACGGGCAAGTATGACTGTAGAGATGAAAGTTACTCTTGAACCAGCCAAGATATTATCTAGAAACACATGGCCTGTATACTCTCAAGAGATTGTGTGGTTTGTCTTCTATATCACAAAATCAATTTAACCTTCAGTTTTATGTGATATATGTTTTTTATGACTTTTATTTGAATTATCCTCCCAGTTCCTTTGTTCAGAAGATATATCAAAGAACCTCCTATATATAATATTTCCTTATTCTGGATTCCAAAA
Source organism: Berberis thunbergii (assembly GCA_003290165.1). Taxonomy (NCBI): domain Eukaryota; kingdom Viridiplantae; phylum Streptophyta; class Magnoliopsida; order Ranunculales; family Berberidaceae; genus Berberis; species Berberis thunbergii. The sequence continues at coordinate 90,402 of QNQO01006711.1, read as the reverse complement.
CAAAGCAAACATGGAACCAGATGAAGCAACAACCATAAGAGTTGCTATACAGAAATCATGGTCATGGTGGTCAGAATTAAGGACAAACCAGAATGATGTAGGTGCCAAAGCTCTAATCAGTTTTGCAATTGTTTGCATAACAGTTTTATGGCTCATATCATCGATGTTAAAGAGATCCATGAAGGGGAAGATTCAATTGCCACCAGGTCCATGGGGATTACCACTTGTTGGAAACCTTCCCTTTCTCGACCCTGAGCTCCATGTCTACTATGACAAATTAGCAAAACTATATGGCCCAGTCTTTAAAGTCAAATTGGGTAGCAAGCTTTGTGTTGTATTGAGTTCGCCAGCCATGGTCAAGGAGGCACTCAAGGATAAAGGCACCATTTTTGCAGACCGCGACTCTCCAATCTCAGCGATAGCGATCAGTTATGGTGGGTACGACATGGGATGGGCACCATATGGTCCACAATGGCGCATGCTCCGTATGATTTGCGTTCAAGAGATTCTAAGTAAAACCAGCCTTGACAGGCTTTGTGCACTCCGTCAACATGAAGTTCGCCATACAGTTACTTATGTATATTCCAAGATTGGCACCCAAATAAATGTTAGAGAACAGATGTTCCTAACCATGCTTAATGTAGTAACAAGCATGTTATGGGGTGGTACACTACAGAGTGAAGAAAGAACTAGTATTGGTGCCAAGTTTCGACAAATTGTTGAAGAAATTATGCTACTATTAGGGAAGGCTAACGTGTCTGATTTTTTCCCTGTTCTGGCTAGATTTGATTTGCAAGGTATAGAACGAAAGCAGAAGCAGCTATTAGTGTGGTTTGACCGCATTTTTGATTCTATCATAGACCAAAGAATGAAGTTAGATCAAGCACAGGAGGAACATGGGAAAAGCAATTGCAAGGAAAACAAAGATTTTCTCGAGGTTCTACTTCGTCATAAAGACCGATCAGATCTGAAGATGCCCTTCACGATGCTTCACCTCAAGGCCTTGCTTATGGTATTTATTTTCAATTCTGTTTTTGCTGTTTATCTATTTCCAAGCTGCTGCGAGTCTTTTGTGATCATTTAACGAGAAATGATTTTATTAGCTACAACTAGTATATGCCTTAATCCATTGGGAAATTTTAGTTTACATCTTTGTTTTTTGAATTAATAATGTTCATCACTGACAAAAAGTCTATACCAGGATGTGGTGGTCGCAGCAACGGACACAACATCATCAACCATTGAGTGGGCAATGGCCGAGACTATGAAACATCCTGATATCATGACCAAAGCTCAGAATGAACTGGACAATGTGGTGGGCAGAAAAAATATAGTGCAAGAATCTCATCTCCCCAAATTGCGGTATTTGGATGCAGTGTTGAGAGAAACAATGCGGTTGCACCCTGCAGCACCACTCCTACTCCCTCGACGTTCGAGAGAAACTTGCACAGTTGGTGGATACACAATTCCAGCAAGGACTCAGGTGTTAGTAAATGCTTGGGGAATGCAAAGGGACCCTACATTGTGGGAAAATCCTTTAGATTTTCAACCAGAAAGGTTTCTGAAGGAGGATAGTAAAATTGATTTTCATGGTAATGATTTTAGCTATATCCCATTTGGTTCAGGAAGGAGGGTATGTGTAGGAATATCTCTAGCAGAGAGAATGATGCCTCATGTGTTGGCTTCCCTTTTACACTCGTTCAAATGGGAAGTGCCACAAGGTACCGATCTTGATTTAATAGAGAGGTTTGGGATTGTTCTTAAGAAGAAAACGCCCCTGTATGCTATCCCTACACCAAGATTATGTAACTCAGAATTGTATTGTTAAAAAAACATGGTGATTACATGGGGTTGGGTGCTAATGAGAATATTTCCAGTTGTTGAGAATATGAAAAAGAAATGATGTTATTATTAGTCTGGGTGCCTTCAACATTCTTATTGAAGCGCATCCAAATGGGGTTTCTTTCCTTCTTCAATTTTAAATTTATCTGTCAGGATAAGTCATGGTTTTCTGTCACCACTGCGTGGTTGTTTGATTACTTGTACAATTAAGGCATCAACCCTTCTACACAGCGAGGAAATGGGCGAGCTAGGGATGGGTGGCCCTCTAGAATTCCTGATTAAGGCATATATGGATGGAAATGTTTCTTTTCATATAAAAAATTTCATTAAGGATTAATGTTCTGAGGATGGGAATGCGGAAGTGGTGTCATGGTTTTTTTTTTTTAATAATGAAAGCATTTGACATAAATTTGGTAACAATAAACTTCTGCTACAAAAACATGTCTAGAGGACAGCTACTCCACACTTCGAATTGCGCATTAAATAAGGATGCGGCACCTCTATAAATTCAAGGGTCACACCTTTAACATTACTCTTTGAAATTTGAACATGTGGAAGCAGCATTTCCATTTAAGGATGTGGGTTCAATGGTCTATTTGTTGAACTGGAAGATATGACCGCCCCTCTAGGTGTTTTTCTTTTTGGTTAAAAGCATATAGTATAGATTAATAAGACCGATTGCAAGAAAGATGTCATGCTCCTGTAGCTAAGTTATGAGCCTCAAATTTTTTTTTTGGAAAGCGAGCATGTTTTTTTTTTCCTTGAATTGTTGATGATGATGGTTGTGAAAACTCAAGGGTGATCATATTTTGACAAGTTTTAAACTTTTATCGTGTTAACGACACAAGGAATATCCTAGTCTATAACAAATCAGAATGGTGTTTGAGGTTGGATATAAAAGACGGCTGAGATTTACCTAAGTATAAGAATCTAAAGGATCACATAGAACGTAAAGCACCAAGAGTGCATGAGTTTGATTCCCATACCCAATATTTTGGTATTTATTTATTTTGATATTTAAAGTAGAATAAACTCTATTTATCATGTAAACTTTTATTGTGCCAACAACACAGGAAATACCTTATTCTATATTACAAATGAAGATGGTGTTTGAGGTTGGAGATAAAAGACAACTGAGATTTACCCAAATATAAGAATCTAACAGATCACAGAGAACTTAAAGCATCAACAGATCCAACATTTTTATATTTATTTATCTTTCTTCCATTGTTGATGGTGGTGATTAGGCACATAATTAAAAATGATGAAAACTTAAAGGTGATTATGTTTTGATAAGTTTTAAACTTTTATCGTGCCAACGGCACGAGGAATACCATATTTATATTACAAATCAGGATGGTGTTTGAGGTGGGAGATAAAAGACAACTGAGATTTACCTAAATATAAGAGTCTAACAGATCGTACAGAACTTAAATCACCAAGAGATAAGTTTGTAGATAAACATAGTTTATGGTTGAGATTTGTTCCATTTAATGGTTGGGACTTAAAGTTAGCATTTATGTCTTACCTTCAATCAATCCCCAATAAGAGTGCATGAGTTCAATTCTCATACTCATCATTTTGATATTTATTTATCTTTATATTTAAAGTAGAATAAACTTTATTTATCATGTTAAACTTTTATTGTGTCAACGGCACGGAGAATACTCTAGTCTATATTACAAATTGGAATGGTGTTTTAAGGAATTATTGATAAAAATGGTTAGGATTGAAAGTTGGAAAATATGTTGAGAATTGAGATTCAATGTCTATAATGACATGTTTGTGAATGTAACACTACCATAAGGGCAAAGAAAATGATAAATAGAAAAAAAATTTAGTGGAATATACTAGGGGTGGGCAAACGTGTCGAGGATCCGCGGGTTCAAACCGAACCGAACCGTTTTGCTCTAAACGGTCCGGATTTTAATTTTATGTTTTTAGATACGGTCCGGATCCTATTTTTTAAAAAGAAATGGTTCGGGTTGGAACCGTTTCAAATCACATTTACTAAAAACAAAACCTAAATATTGTACTTTAGGATTTGAGTGCAATTCGAGAATATAAGGATTTGAGTGATCAAATGGACTCCGTTTGACTTCTAACCCCACGTGGTACCATAATAACGACGAATGGAACATGTTTGACTCAACAAAAAATTTTCGTTTATGCTTAACAAAGAAGAAAAACTCGTTTGTACGTTGTAGGCTCAATTGGAAGCTAATTTGGTTGCAATCCGATAATACAAGGCTTTGAGTGACCAAATAGACCTCGTTTGACTTCTAACCTCATGTGGTACCATAATAACGACTAATGGAAGATGTTTGACTCAACAAAAAATTTTGTTTGTGCTTAACGAAGAAGGAAAACTCGTTTGTATGTTGTAGGTTCAATTGGAGGCCAATTTGGGTGCAATCCGAGAATACATGGATTTGAGTGACCAAATGGACTCCGTTTGACTTCTAACCTCACGAGGTACCATAATATTGATGAATGGAACATGTTTGACTCATCGAACTTTTTTGTGCTTAACGAAGATAGAAAACTCGTTTGTACGTTGTAGGTTCTATTGGAGACCAATTTGGGTGCAATTCGAGAATACAAGGATTTGGGTGACCAAATGGACTCCATTTAACTTCTAATCTCACATGGTACTATAATAACGATGAATGGATTATGTTTGAATCAACAAACAAGTTCGGTTGTGCCTAACGAATAAGGAAAACTCGTTTGTATGTTGTAGCCTGGTTGGATGGTTAAGGCTGTGGTGGTTTAACCCCCACGTCTTGGGTTCTATACCCACCGGCGGCACGCTTGCCTTTCAAAAAAAAAAAAAAAAAAAAAAGGCTCAATTCGAGGCCAATTTGGGTGTAATCCGAGAATACATGGATTTGGATGACCAAATGGACTTCGTTTGACTTCTAACCTCATGTGGTACTATAATAATGATGAATGAAACATGTTTGACTAAACAAAATTTTTTGTTTGTGCTTAACGAAGATGGAAAACTCGTTTGTACGCTGTAGGCTCAATTTGAAGCCAATTTGGGTGCAATTCCAGAATACAAGGATTTGAGTGACCAGATGGACTCTTTTTTACTTCTAACCTCACGTGGTATCATAATAACGATGAATGAAACATGTTTGACTCAACAAACTAGTTCGTTTGTGCTTAACGAAGAAGGAAAACTTGTTTGTATGTTTTAGGTTCAATTGGAGGCTTGTTTGGATGCAATTCGAGAATGCAAGGATTTGAGTGACCAAATGGACTCCGTTTGCCTTCTAACCTTATGTGGTAAATAATGACAAATGGAAGATGTTTGACTCAACAAACACGTTCGGTTGTGCTTAATGAAGAAGGAAAACTCGTTTGTATGTTGTAGGCTCAATTGGAGACCAATTTGGTTGCATTATGATAATACAAGGATTTGACTGACCAAATGGACTCTGTTTGACTTCTAACCTCATGTCACTACACCAAAAACCCCCATTAGCCACGGTTTTATACCGTGGGCGTAAGACATTGCCACGGCTAAGAGCCGTGGACTACAGGGGCGTCGCAAAATTTTTTGTCACGGCTAAAAACCGTTGCTAAACATTGTAGCAACGGTTTTATGGTTGAAGGGGGGGCGTTATTTGCAGAAATTAGCAACGGTTATAAACCGTTGCAATAAAACTAGCAACGGTTTTAAACCGTAGATAAATTAGCAACGGTTTTAAACCGTAGATAAATTAGCAACGGTTCTAAGCCGTTACTAAGTGTAAATATTTGCAACGGTTATAAACCGTGGCTAACTAGATAGCTACGGTTTATAGCCGTGGCTAACTATGGCAACGGTTTTTAACCGTGGCTAAGTTTATATATTTGCAACGGTTTTAAACCGTGTCTAAAAGTAGCAACGGTTGCTAGCCGTGGCTAACCTTTGCAACGGTTTTGAACCGTGGCTAAGCACATGTATTTGCAACGGTTTTAAACCGTGTCTAAAAGTAGCAACGGTTATTAGCCGTGGCTAACTGTGGCAACGGTTATAAACCGTGGCTAAATAGTGTAAATTAAACCGTGGCAAAGGTACTAGCAACGGTTTTTAGGCGTAGCAATATGGAACTACGGTGTGAAACCGTTGGCAATTAAAACAAAATTCAAAAAAAAAAAAGAAATTTGTTTTGTTGCAACGGTGTAAAACCGTTGCAAGTTAATATAATCGAAAAAAAAATTTATATTTTTTTTTTGCTGCTGCAGCAAAATCACAGCCGTGGCACCTGCAAAATCAGTCATTACTATAGTTTGTGTCATGCCTCCGACATGAATAAGAACCACCAAACTATATGCTAGATAAATACAAAATCAACCGTAAAAATGAACTTGTCAAGTTTTGACGCCAAACAAAAACATGTAAACAAATAGCATTAATTAATGTACAATAACAGGATTAACCTGAACAAATGGAACATAGCTTGTTATATCAGGTTTCGCTCGCATCTAAAACAAAAAAAATTTCTCTATGTTTTTTCCAACAATACAAATCGCCCTAGTTATAATGTAAGAAAATACATTGATGCCCTTAGGAACAGGCCCCATTTCTTTCGGTAGTTGCTTGTTCAATATACTGAAAATGATGAGAATGCAGCACCTGGTAGTTGCTTGTATATGGCACCGGTGATGGTTGATACAACGACACACTTTGCACCCCAGAAACAAGCAATGTATGCGCATTCTTCTGTCCAACATACTGCGCTGCCCGTACTGGCTCAGACCTTCAGAGCCCTGCAGTATAAAAATTAGTCAGTACTTAATGACAGACAAACATGACCTATAAAGATTGCTAATAAACCAATGACAGACAAACATGACCTATAATTGCACAGTTATTGAAACAAGACAACATAGATACTCTTTAAGTACTTTATTGCATATGATCTGGACCTGGGTGTAACAATAAGTTGTAGCAAAAGCACAAGTAGAAGGATCATCATCAACAACATATAGGTTTCATGCTGAAAAAAAAAATTCTACTAGACCAGATTATATGCTCCTAAAAAACATTCAAAATATATATGCTAAGTAGAGAGTTTCAAAATATATATGTAGTGTGTTGCAGATAATCCTTAGGTCACTTCTATTTTTTGTTTCCAGCACCAACCAATAAATCCGGATTCCAGAGAGAAGAATACATTGTCAACATTTTTTTAAACTAAAAATTAATTATGTTACACCATATAACTTCCTAGATAAATTTTAGGATTCCTTCCCTTTTAGGAGTAGAAGGACAAGTTTCTGAATAAAGCTCCTCTACGTGAAGCATTGTTCATAAGTTAAACACGAGGGAAATATTTATTATGCGATATGTTTTCATAATTATAATATTATGCAATAATCATACGTGAAGCATTGTTCATCATATTTATAATATTATGCGATATATTTTCATAAATTAAAAAAAAAGCATTGTTCATACGTTAAACACGAGGGAAAAATTTATTCAAAGTAATAAATAAACTGAGTAGTGTTTACTCATGCTTCAGTTTCCCAATTAATGCATAATATGATTCTGATAATGCACATGGGAGCAATAGGTGTGTTGCTTCTCCACAGCCACAAGTAGAGAGAGTTGTAATAGCTTGTGAAATTTGACAACTAGCAAAGAATAGACAATTGGACATCATGAGAACCAGCCAGCCATGTATGTATGTATTTATGGACAAGCACAATTCATTAGCCATACCAACCATGTGGAAAGGGTCATTTTTCCTACTCATTAAAACAACAGTTACTTTCATTGAATTGAATTGGAGGAAGATCACATATTCTACAAATGCAAGTCAGATTATTGAGTTCCACACTAACTAACTCCCATTCTGTTGTTCAGGCTACCATTTCTATTTCATCATCAGAATAAATTAGAAAACTTGTTATTGATTTTCGTCGAATACTTGAAATAGGAAATGTAGTCCTGAAAACAACGAATACAAACCTAGAAGTTCAGTTCAATTGGTGGCATTCACCACCAAATAGGCTACTATATGATTTATGTATGCAACAGATCGATGAGAGAGGGGACCAAAAACAAAAGAGCAAACATCAGAAGATCAGGGTAGTAGTAAACCAGGATGCATGGGTTCCACCATTGATTGGTAATGGTAGGAAAGTAGGGATTTTTGTCCATGAAACATGAGTAGTATGGGGTTACATCTGTGGCCTCTATTTATATAAGTTTTGGTTGTTGTTTGTGGAAGTGAGTGAGTCCAGCACAGCACAGCACACAAGCTAATTAGTGTGGCCTCTATTGATATAAGTTTTGGTTGTTGTCTAAATTATTTCAAATAAATACTATGGACACTAACCTTCACATATGGAATGACTTGGAGAACAGCAGACGCGCGTAGAACACGCAGCAATCTCTCAACCGTAGAACACGCAGCACACGCGCGTTTCTGCGACAAATCAATTCTCACTCGATCAAGTAATCTCTCTATACTTGCATGTGATATCGCGACATCTCAGCAGGTCAACGCTGCGACACAGCAGCAGCAAACCAAGCAGCAACAGCAACAGCAAAGCAGGGCAGCAGCAGCAGTAACGCGCCAAAGCGTAGCAGCAGCATCAACGCCGCGCATGAAACAACAGCAGAAAAAAATTACAGATGTGCTCTGTTTTGCGACAGAGTGCTCTGCCTACCTGCTCCTCGTATAGAGCCAAACAAAGCTATGCACCTTCACAAGTACTTGCCACAATTACCTGCAATTGTCAACCAAGCAAAGTTAGCTTTTATAGCTTGACAAGAAGCTCAAACCAATCATGCATTCGAAGAAAAACAAATGCTGGAAAAATTCAATTCATTCCAACATCTTAAGTTGAAATTTATGTAAAATGGACAGCTGCAATCGACTACATTCTTCATTTTCGTACAATTGTTTGATAGGCAAAAAAGTAAAAAATGAGCTGATTTTTTGTAACTTGCAACTTGCAAATAAAATTGCAAGTTCAAAATGCAAATTGCAATAACAAACTCTAAATGCCAATGAATAACAAGCACTAAATTGACTTGAATAGGCAACCTTTACTCAATTAAGACATAAGCAACAAATAGCCTATTACATCTTAAGGTCATATTTCTATGTCTAGTTCATGTATAAAAATGCTTCCAAATATCAGCAACAAACAAGATATATACTGGAACAATTAAAGGAGTCGAGGGGTTAATGAACAAACCGGTGATTGCTTTCTCATAAATCAGCTTAAGTGTCACAGCTCTCCTCTGGGACTCTAGCCTTTCAACTTCAGTACCATTAGCGACAACGCACTATGGTTTTGACTACTTGAGGAAGGAGTTCAACGCCCATTACAATATTCATAATGGGGAAGTAACCACTAGCATAATCACCAACATTTTGAAGTCTAGTGTCAGTCAGAAAAATACAGAACCTGCGATTCTAGAATCAAGGTTAAATAATCCAGTCCTAAAGCTTGAGTCAACAGAACAAAGCATTTAATAACTGATATTGTATACGGATTGAATTTTCTGCATGTGATCAGCAGATTTTTTTGATGTATTTGTCCTTGCACTGGGAAATGGTTTGGAGAACTATACTTAAAGGTGCATGTGGACAAGTACAGAACTTCTACCTGATAGGACTACAAGCAGGGGAGGTGCAAGCAGTTGATTTCAGTTTTGTTGATGGCAAGATGTTGATGCACTATATGCTTCCTTTCAGAGTATGAAATAATGTTGTCTGAATCTAGGGTTGTCTCTGTCTTGTAAGAGCTACATTTCTACATGTCAAAAATATATGATGTAGTTAGACAAAATTTAAAGTCGTCCATACAACATTTGTCGTTAGAGGGGAAAACCCTTAATACTAGAGCAACTGATTGCCAAGTAACATGTGATGAATTTGAAATTATCTCGATTGGAAGAAACCTACCAGTTTCACCCTTTGTGACAAGGTTCCAGTTGACAACCCTTGGTTCCACTGAACTCAGAAGCTCGAGGAAGAAAATTCCATTTGATAGGTTTTATCCTAAACATAATTTGTAATTGTAATCAGAACCACATAAAGGTTTACAATCTGAAGATAATTAAAAGTATTTAGTTTCAATACCTTGAAACTCTCCATTTGACTAGTTCTTCCTGTGCTAGCCACTTTACTATTTGCCCAATTGATAATATCTGCATCTGTCATTTCCTTTTTCTGGGAGTGGAACCTTAGGTTCTTCAAGAGTTGAAGCATATTAAACCTCATCAACTGCCACAAAAATGCTGAAACAAAACCAAGTTATTCAGCTCAATTTGAAACAAAAATTGTACTTCAATAAAGTTAGACTGAATTTCTAGAATGCATTTTCATTACATAAGAAATAAACAGCTTCAAGAACAGAATTAGATTCATACTGTCAAATAGTTTAAAAACCTAAAGAGAGGAGATCCTGAGTTTTAGTTCACGAAGGTGTTCTGATAACTCAACAAGTAGAGATGAGCTAGCTTATTTCGTGAAATTGGTTTTTAATAATAATAGTAGAGATGCGGAAAACTCACCTAGTATGAGCTTCTTATTTCCTTGTACAAAATCATTTCCAGCTACATTCACTAAAGAGAATTTCAATTGCTTCCCAATTCTTATGACTTCATTGCAATTTTCTACTTTTCTGAATGGCATCTTAATGGGAGGCTTTGATGCATGCTTCCAGTTGACTATTCCTGGGGAAACCTTGTCAAGACATTGTAATAGAACCCATCTGCAAGTATAAGAAAGACGTGTCAAGCAAAAATATGCAGACGCAACAAACTTTAACACGCAGCAATGAAGCTCACCCATTTCTGACATCCTCAAACACATTATTTACGTAAGTAGTAATTCCAAGACTGTTGATCCACAATCGGAAACAACGCTCTTATCTTGATACTTGTTCATCATCTGGCATCATCTCGGCAAAAGACATCTTGTTACTATCCACTGACAGGCCATTCCTGCATAAGAAGTACTCCATTAGCATCCATAATCCCAACTTTTATTGAGAAAGCTCCATAGCCTAAAGCACCACCACACGCAGAATCATACAAAACTGTGACAGTGTCATCATGACACCTCTGCGTAGAACCTTCATCGAGATAAGCTGAGGGACACTTCTCTATGAATCATCTTGCTTGGAAATTTTCACTCCATAGGCCATAATCATGAAAAGATTTAAAAATTGGCGTACACTTGATAATCACATTTAAGGAGGTAGACATATAGAAGACAAGTTGAAGGCATAATTTCTACATCTGCCGTGACTAGAGAAGTATGCATTTTCTTACCTGTGATGGAATATGTGAGCAACGAATGCAAGATTCAAATTTGATGACCCCTCAATGATATCTTTTGGAGATATGTATCTTTTGCAATTCATTCTCTCTGCATGCTGAAGGATCAATTCTGCCCTTTGAGTAGGATCCTTAGTATCTAAAGTAGCTGGGCTACAATGTTCCGGTGCAAGAACATTAAGCAGGTAAGCATATGCTTCTCCATCCTGAAAGTGAATATTTAATGTCATCGTAGGGAAGCTGCTAATTATGAACTATTCAAGAAGCGTATTTAGCTAAAATGGCAAGGTAAACAATCCCTTGATGAATTACATATGACCTTGTGTAGGGATGGCGCCATCAGAAGCATTTGACATAAACTGATTTTTGATGAAAAGAGAGACTAAGAGAGAATATAATTTGAAACGGAAACAGGCACGTTTTGTCTATAAATGCTGGAAGAACCTTTTGGCAGCATAGAAAACATTTCATCCTTATCTTCTATGATTTGCAACTTTTGCAAATTACCAGGGATTCAAATAAATAAGCAAGTCCCTGCTTGAGAAGTAACATGGGAAACAACTTTGGCGAAAGCATTTAGTAAGTACCCAGTTGTAAAAACTGTAAAAAGGAGTAAGATGCAGAAGGGGCACGGGATGATTCTTTAAGGTTCCGATAAATTAAGCTTCACTCCTGCTTGTTCTGCATATTGTGATCATTTTTCTCAATTTGAAGTGGATTTGTGCCCTTCCAGAGGTAAATGCTATCCTACCTTTGACTAAGACAAATTAGCTGCCCGTATATCCTAATTTATGTTTTACAAGTGGAATCAATAAGCTTACCGAAAATAAAATATAATAAATTCTGCAAACTATTCATAAAAAGGGACATGCTCTAACTGATCAAATTTTTTCTGTTTTTTGGCGTGTAAGTTTGCACAGGACAATCAGGGGTTTGAAGGTACACTACCCTCTTACCTTTACATCTGTAGAAAAATTTGTAATTGGTTTCTTGTAGCCTGCTTTGTTTAGATGAAAATTCATCCATTTGAGCAGTAACTTTTCTGGGGCTAAACCCATGAGCTCCTCCACATCCTGCATATTCCATGTGAGCATGAAAGATGCACACAATAAGTATTTTTAGATAGTAACTGCTTAATGAGTCTATGCACAACAGTAAGGTTTAGTCATTAGGACCTTGCTATCATCCACCAGTTCAACCAATTGAGGTGTCTTCTTTAAGTTGAGATCCGCTAATAGTTGGATCTAACATTGTGTTCACATGTAAATATCAGCGCAAATAGATGAAACATAAAACAAATGTCAATGTTCAATCTCTCTCAAGTAAGTATTATATAACAAACAATAAATTTTTTGTAATAATTGTCATTCCAGTTTCGTGTCTTCAGAAGCTTTGAAGCAAAATCAATGAAAAAAAATTGTAGTGCTCACCTTAATAATCTGAGAAATCAACCCAAGTACCAGATGTGGCTACAAAACAAATATAGTTAGTTTAAAGGCAACCGAATCAATAAGAAAATGAATTAAATAAAACTCAATTTAGTATTTGAAAAATTGGCCTTGGCTCACTGAGTTCAACATTTCTACATGTCACTGAGTTCTGCTCCTCGAAGCATCAGCTTCAACTCCTCTTCGGTAACATATGGTTCACTGCATAAACAAACCAAGTAACAAGTGAGTTGCACATCACCTTTCACAATAAAATCCACAAAGGAAACATACTAGTCATCCATGATAACGATCACTAGTTTAGCAGTAGGTATGCAAGAACATAAATTATATTTTGACGTATATTGCATTCAAGACATGTACATCACCTAAGTGAAACCCTGGATGCCTGTAGACTAACACTTGCCCAGAAATTTGTCCATCACCACTGTATTTCAGAAAATATAGACCTCAGATGCCCCTATCAATCATCAAGTTCCGCATGAGTTCTACACCATACGAAGAAATCACCAACGTCCAAATCCCCCATCTTGTCTCCTTTTGGATCACTTTTGTAAAGTTTCACCCCAGTCTTGAATTTGAAGCACAAGGAAAGTCTGATCTCTGTTGCAGGGTTCAATGATCCATGACAAGCGCAAGAGAATTGATGGATAGGATCTACAACCTCTAATGCTATCGCAATGACATTCCTTTCCCAATCACACACTTTGTATCTCCTTGACACTGAAGGAACAGGATTGCTTGGAGAAGGAAACCTCGCAACACCTTGAGAAGATGATGGTAATGGAGATGGTGGTAATGGAGATGGAGGTACTGAAGATGGTGGTAACGGAGATGGAGGTAATGGATTATCTGGTTGCCTTGTCGATTGTGCACCGGATGACGGTGTATCTTCAGTTCTTTGAACAACTCCTTGTATTCCCTCACTTGTTGATGGTCTTACATAAGTTCCACTTTCAAGTCTCTCTCGTATCCATCTAACATTTTCTTCCAATCTTTCATATTTTTCTTCCCTTTTTTGGCTTCCAATGTTTTTTCCAATAGCAATGAACGAGCGGGAAGTGCAGCATCATACTTCCTTTTAGAGGCAGTGGTTCCAACACAACGAGTACGTCCCCTCGCTTCTTGGCCAAACACTTGGCTTAGAGGATCCTCATCAATAGTGAGGTCAATGTTACCTTGAGTTGAAGATTCTTGCAATGCAGCTTTTTTTGCTTTAACTTGTTCCTTCAAAAGAATGAAAAAATAAAATAAATCAGGACACAAATAATATTCAAACAACTACAACGTAAATTAAGAATTGGGTATAAAAGACATCATTGGGCACATACCATATATTGTTCAGAACCACGCGTAGGTTTTCCATCCTTTCCCGTGTGACAGGCAATTCATATGTCAGTGCGTGTGACTGGTTCTCCATCAGGGTTCTTCTCAACCTATATACTTGAAAGATTAGTCTCAGCCTATAAAGTTAAATGGTATATAATATCGTACTAGTAGCTAGAAACTCAATTACCATTTCGTACTCTACTTCTGCAGCACTCTTTTGGCCACCCCCCATACATACTTTGAAGCCTTTTTGTTTTTTGCATTTTGGTCTCTAATTGCCTTCGCTTCAGGGGTGCTCTCATGGCAAACAAACTCCTTCCAATCCTCCTCTCTTACACCATTTGGAACATGCTTCTCTTGTTCCTCAATGGTAGGATACTTATCCAAATAATTCTTCCTAAGATGTGTCTTGAACCTTCTATAATATTCAGGCATTTTCAAATGCACACTCTTTTTCACATAATTTGGAATGTCGTATTCACGCTGCAAATAAGCCATTGAGATATAAGTTGAAAATAATATAAGACATTATGAAAATCAAATATGTAAAATCTCACCTTGAGGCCATTCCACACATCCTCTTTGTAGTTGTTAGTAACATGGTGCCAACCCTTGAATTTGATGGGCACCAGGGTTTCAACAAGCTTTCCAATGTTTTTATTGAAATTTCTAGCACCATGTCCAACTGCTAAACCGTGGACGTTGAACTGTATGGTTTGTTTAACTTCAATGTCATCATTTGTAGATCTGGTGACATCAATGGTGGAGAGATCATTGCCGCGAGTACTATCCATCTCTATCAATGAAGACAGTTATAGATATTAACCATTATCAAACAAAAGATATAAGAATCAACTATATACACCACATTTATAGATAATTTCATTCCACAACATATCACCACAAATAGTTTTTTATAAAGCATTGGAAAAGCCAATCTGAATACATAGCTACAAAGCTTCCCTTTCCCAACTCAAAAGTCTAAATAAGAAAAAAAGACAAAATATTTGGTCTCAACCAAAGAGGATAACTAAAATAGCATTAGAAATGCATCAAAAAATATTGTAGCATAGTCAATTAAAATTTCAGTAAGCTCTTCAGGTTGGGGTTGTCTTTCAAGATGCTTTGATACACAGTGGGAATTTCCTTTTTATCGACATTAGTGTTCAAGCCTCTTTGAGTATGTAGAACTAAATGCCACCCGTCATTTGATTGATCTTTCGAATAAAATACTCCACTTGCTCGTCACCATTAACTTTTGAGTAGATAATTCAACTTTTGAGTAGATAATTCAACTTCTCATCGTTTTACAAACGTTATCCAGAGTGAACTCTGGGGCAAACATGCATTTTTCGCTTGAGTCATGGCAATCAGCCTTAAAGACCTCATCTTAATATTGATCAACAGACTCGTACAAATGTGTGATACTAGAATAAATATTTCTCTCCAAAAATAGTGTTTAACACACAATTTTGAAACAACTAACACTTTTAAAGGGAAACTAGTAAGTGTAGTAAAGGAAATTCAACATATGTGGTACTGCATTCAGAGGCTTCTGATATTAGGTCATGAAGCACATCTGATGTACAAATATGTTAAATATATATTTTTTAAAGAATAATACTCATAAATGGAAGTCGACAGAGTGTTACTTATGTCCGCTAGATTATCTACAATGACTGAAATCATAAATTAAGTTGAGCAGTAAATTTGTGGTCTCAGCAACGATGATCATGATTTGAAACATTGAAGAAGTGAATCATATTGTATGCTTAATGATGATATGTTCTGTTCTGGTTTGTGTAGTCTTATCTTCATAATCTGTGGCCTTGTTTTGTGATTATCTTGACTTGTTATTTAAAGGGAGTTAGGACCACAAACTCTGAAGTCAGTTGGCATTTATTAAAACATTATGAAAACAAAGACACGACATGGTTATTCATATCTATATCAGAAATGGCAAGGCTGCAATAGAATGGTTTAAAAAAGTTGGAAGGTTATTCACGGCGAGTAATTAGTCTCCATTCTAGTCAGACCATAATGAGACTCTAACCCGCAACCTACTCTAATGAGGATGGGTGTTGTTAACATCGTAGATGTCATTATCAGTGATTGAAAGAAGACAATGTGAGTTGGGAGAGTGATTTTAGCCTTCAACTAGCAATGAACTTGGATCCCTATTTCTAAGGAACCTTCCTAGAATTTCACATTTCTATGTCTTCACTAAACACTCCTACCATTTCTTGGATCTATTTCAGTCAATTGCTTAGATGTTGTACTCTGGTTATAGGCCCATGGAAATATTGTATGCAGGTGAGGGAAAGCTCCTTTCTAGCAAATTGAAACTCTCACTGTTGACTCTTCACAATCAAGCTTGTAAATCACCAAAGACAACAACAGAGGGAGTAAATACTGGTTCTCCTATGTATCATTAAAGTTGACTCTATTAGAATATCCCCAAAATCCCAGTTCAACCTATAATAAATTGAATCTTAGCTATTAAAAGTCAGAACACATAATATAAAAAGAAAACAAATAGACTGAAAGGAAAAATCATAAACTTCATATTTGATTGGTACTATACCAAACTCGACATTCCGATAAAGATCATCAGTATCCAAGTTATAAACTTTTGGTCTGTCTAATCATCAAAACTGTAAATCCCAAACTGATAAAATGATCCCAATCCATACAAACAAATTCAAACCCATATTCATTTCAATCCATACAAACAAAAAAAATCCCATTATGTTCGTAGAATCTAACCCCTAATTAAATGTTGAGACCAGCTGTGGTTAGGCTTTGGGAATGAATCACGATGTTGTTTAATTTCATTCTTGTACTAGTCATCTTTATTTATTTATTTATTTATATTCATTCTTTTGATTATATCTATGGAAACTCGTTCATAACCCAGTAAATTATGATTACTACACTGATGACCAAAAACAAAATAAAATTGTGAGAAAATAGCTTGGTCGAAGCTAGAAGCAATCTAATGATGATACAATTAAACTGTAAGAAACCACAAAATCCAAAGAGTTGAGTACTCACGAGCAAGAACTTCTGTTTCTTTATCAAGCTTCCTCGTGTTCAAAGTATTGCCACTGCAGGCAGCCCATGTGGTACCATAATAATGACAAATGGAACATGTTTGACACAACAAAATAATTCGGTTCTGCTTAACGAAGAAGGAAAATTCGTTTGTACGTTGTAGGCTCAATTTGAGGCCAATTTGGGTGCAATCTAAGAATACATGGATTTGATTGACCAAATGGACTCCGTTTGACTTATAACCACATGTGGTACAATAATAACGATGAATGGAACATATTTGACTCAACGAACATTTTCGTTTGTGCTTAACGAAGATGGAAAACTCATTTGTACGTTGTAGGCTCAATTGGAAGCCAATTTGAGTGCAATTTGAGAATACAAGAATTTGAGTGACCAAATGGACTCTGTTTGACTTCTTACCTCATCTGGTACTATAATAACGATGAATGGAACATGTTTGACTCAACGAAAATTTTTGTTTGTGCTTAACGAAGAAGGAAAACTCGTTTGTATGTTGTAGGCTCAATTGGAGGCCAATTTGAGAGCAATCCGAGAATACATGGACTTACCAAATGGACTATGTTTGACTTCTAACCTCACGTGGTACAATAATAACGATGAATGGAAAATGTTTGACTCAACAAACTAGTTCGTTTGTGCTTAACGAATAAGGAAAACTAGTTTGTATGTTGTAGGTTCAATTGGAGGCTTGTTTGGGTGCAATCCGAGAATACAAGGATTTGAGTGACCAAATGGACTTCATTTTCCGTCTAAACTCGTGTCGTAAATAACGAAAAATGGAACATGTTTCACTCAACAAACACATTTGGTTGTGCTTAACGGAGTAGGAAAACTTGTTTGTACATTGTACGCTCAATTGAAGACCAATTTGGGTACATTCCGATAATACAAGGATTTGACTGACCAAATGGACTCCGTTTGACTTCTGACCTCGAGGGGTACTATAATAACGACAAATGGAACTTGTTTTCCTTTTGTAAATACAGGTTTGCAAATTCTTACAAGTGTTTGAAAATGATGCCCTTCCCCTGGATATTTGTGGTACATATTGTTTCACAAAGTGAAAGAAATGAGAGAGCGGAGAAAAATATGAGCAAGGAAATTATGAAGAGGAGAAGAGATGATTTATTTTTTTATTTTTTGTTTTCCATGTTAAATCTAGAAATTGATTTTTATATTTTATGAACAACAACAACAACATAAATTCATCTTGACGTTGATTACTTAAATGGGTTGGACTATCACATTTATGTTATTTAGTACCAAGGGTAGTCTATGCTAGAGAAAAATCACATGGTTTTCCATATATAGGTAGAGAGGGAGACATGTTTTCCTTGGCACATTATCAGAGATTCTACAAGATTCTTGGGAATTTAAACACAACTTCAATGCCATCATAATTTAAAACTCGAAGTAGGAACTTAAGCATCAAATAATAAAAGACTACCCTAAAGATTTTTATCATAGATAAGGCTTTATAAGTCCTTAATTTATCATCCTAGAGTTCAGCTTTCAAACCTACACCCCAATATAACTACATGTACAAAGGCCAATGCGAAATTCCAATCTTTTGAACAACTAATAGATCCTACCAGGCAAGTTGGCAACCTGGGCTTCTCGTTGCTCCACCACTTGTCCATTTGTCTTCTATCCTTAAGCCCGCAACCATTACATAAAATCTAAAATTAAAAAAATAGAAATTGGAAAATAGTTATTCATATACCGAATCAACTGTACTCATAATAAGAAAGTTTGGATTGGTAAGTTGTATTGACCGCATTTATAATGTTGTCAGATAGTAAATCCCATAAAGAATATTGAAATATATTGAAATGATGACAAGAAAAAAAGGATCGAAGGAAAGGATAAAGCAGTAGGGTGATGTGGCATCGTTTGAGGAGCTTTTTACAACTTTGGGGATTTCATCATTATTTCCAGATCATGACACATCATCCTGGTTGTAAAAACCTGATTTCCTAGCATTTTTTAAGAAAGTAATATGATAATGTCTTCTAGTTACATAACATATGAGAATTACCTCTTTTCCTTTTGGGTCGGTCCTCCAACATGGACTTTCTGCTGCACCGCATAACATGCATTTTGTATTTGAATTGGTTTTGGCGCCCTTTCCAAATCAAGGAAAATTATCACGAATGCATATCGAGGAAGTTAGGATCTATTGAGTTGAATTTTTTATTCCTAAATTTAGTTTAGTTAATAAATACACTGAAGTAAAAGAAAAAGTATCAAGAAGTAAAGCTGGGCCAACCTGAGTACACGACATGAAACCAATGGTTAAAAATGATAATTAAAATCGCGAAACAAAATGAAAATAGATCTTGTTCATGATTAAGAAAAATAAAAGGTTTCAATGGTTAAAAAATGACAAACATGACATTAACAGTTAGGATCTGATATGTTGGATGCGTTATCTTGATTTTCTTAGAAAAAGATGTCATTAGGACATCTTGATTAATTATAAAATTTGATAGGACGCGGAATAGTAGTCCGTCACCATGGTATGTTTGGATTTTAAGCTAAAAAGGCTTTCCTACATATTGAGAACTAAAGACCTGAATTGTTTATCATTTACCCTTCCACGATATATATACTTAAAATCTCTTATGTACAAATTAATCATAGTAGACAAAGCAAAGAGAGAATCCCAGTCCCCTCATGGCTATGTCTTTAAAGGGAAATGTATTTCAATGCCCCTTTCTTGATTGATCAATTGAGAATATTGAGCGAACTTCTGACCCTTCGCTACTAAGGAATTTTTTATGTTAATATTAGTAGAAGTGTGATGGATCTAGTAGCGACAAGTTCTTAATTCAGCATGTTGAATCAATTTAATGACATCCATATTTCATCATGTACTTCCACTTCCTCCGCTAATGCAAACAACATGCCTTATATTGTTTGAACATGATTTTTCCAATTCATTCCATGTCATTCTTAGCATTCATGATAATTAACCATCGTATCAAAACTAAAATTGTGTATAAGAATGTACACACCTTGACAATATCTATAGTTATATGTGCTCACACACACACACACACCCACACAAACCCTTAAAATTTAAGGATGTGCTTGGTTCAAGGGTAAAATGTTTTCAGAAATTTGTCGGAATTGAGAAGGGATTGACGGGGGAGAATAAGAGATAATAAGGAAAATGATCCTTATAATGACATCTATCTTCTTGTTTTGATACAAAATTGTTGCTAATGTTTTCGAAGCTCATTTCTTAAGAGAATATTTGCCAAAATGAATCATCCTCAACCTCAAATTGGAATACTTTTTTTCCACCATCTCTTCTCATTTCGTAGTTTTTCCATGATAATTTTCCCTTAAAACCATACACACCTTAAGATAAAATTCAAGAAACAATCAATTTGATTCTCCATGTTTGCCGAATTCTTAAAGACATGAAAAACTATCAAGAAATTACACATCAAGAATTCACAACATAAACAGAGATTACTTGAAAAATATATGTATATCTTTGAAACTATATGCATCAATTTTGAACTTACAAATGTGTTTAGAGTATTTTGAAACATAACAGGAGGAAAGATAGCTTTCAATATATGAGAAAAAAGTAAAACCTAAACTAGATCAAACTTTGTGTTCGAAACATAATTATTAGCGAGGTGTTGAAACTAACTAGTACTGAAAGTCAAATTAAAAGTGTAAGTTTACAATCATGATCTAAACAAACTAGAAACAACACTCATTGTCTTGCAGTATTACACTAATTATTTACGTTCTGCAAGCTTAAACATCTATCTTAACTGACATATATTAATAATACTCCAATATGCCCTTTCTAATTATAACTTACAGTTTACTATAAAAAGCCTTGTAATTTATTTGTTCTTATTTATTTAGTTAAATTTTTTTTTTTGGGTGGGGGTTAAAAATTAAAAAGATAGCATGGCTAATTCATATGCAAGCTAAAATGAACAATTACCCACTTCATACAATGCATTGCTTGGAAAAAACAAGAGTTGAAAACTTAATTAAAGCTACTAGAAAACATGTAGATAAGAGTTCTAAGGACTTGTGACTCTTAGCACATGCTCACATGAGAAGTTGTAACTCTCATCCCTTAGTCCACCAATTGTAGCTCAGTTGGTTGGACATCCACTCTCCTTGTGAGAGGTCGCGGGTTCGAGACTCACCAGTTAGGATTTTGTGAGTTTTCGCCCGATTATTAGGAGCACATTTGCTCCGCCGTTGATAAGCCTTCGGGTATTGATTGCAGCTGCTTAGATGGACTAGATCGGAGAGAAGCGAAAGCGAGTCTTCATGCAAGGTGGAGGCAATGGACCGGAGCGAAAGCATGTCTCTATGCGAGATGGAGGCGACGAGGACATTAAGTAGCAATAATATTGTAGCCTTCGGGTCTGGTTTGGTTAACCCTATTGGGCCAGTCATGTAGCCTTCGGACATGGATTAATAAATAAATAAAAAGGGTCAACGACCCAATTTAAAAAAAAAAAAAAAAAAAAAAAAAAAAAAAAAAAAAAAAAAACTCTCATCCCTTGCTACAACCTCACATGTATCATGTGTCAACTATGTTAACTTGGCTGGAAATTGATCGTATTCGCTTGTAACAACATCATAAGTTTTTGTAGATATTTCTCTTGTACAAAGTCTTATTTAAGCATTACATATTGAGAAAATTATCGAAGAGTTTTCCATTCTATGCTTTCTTTAAAAGCAAGCCTGCAATTACAAAATGACAACCTATATTGAGTCCCATTGATGGCGAGATGTGTCAATGGCAATCCAAATGGGTATATACTGGTTTGCTGAGCGCACGAGCTGTTGGTAAGTAGGCTTTCTTTGCGAGGATCCCAATATCATTCTCATTTTAACCAATGACTAATGTCTTATTTGGTTTTTGAACCTTGAAAATTCAACTTTCACTCATCCCATAGTGGACACCTGTGGTTGAAGGATGGTCTGATTTTGAAAGAAGAGAACTAAATCGAGGTTCGGGTTGTGGGCATCAATATAAGATATATATATATGTGCAGGGGCAGAGTCAAAACAAATTTCTAGGTAGGGTACAATAAACATTTTTTAAGCCATGATTTTAGTAATTCATTCAAGTTTTCAGAACTAAGAAAATAATAAGTTTAAGGAGAAAACATCAAGTAAAACTACAAAAAATTAAATAGGGTAACTTAATTATGGTAGTGAGAGTTGTACATCTAAGAAATAGTATATTCCCAATGGCTACATTGTAGTCCCTTGAATGGATACGGAAATAACGACTGAAGGCCAATAAAAAGTTGTTACGAGTACTTAGCATTCTTCACATCGCATGAAACTCCTATTAAATTCTAGTGACAAAGAGATAGAGAGACAAAATGGTGATAAGTAAAGAATAGCAAAAACAAATGAAAGGTGATTTCAAGCAAGATTTCAAGCAAAAACAAATGAGTACACGGCATGAAACCAATGGTTAAAATTGGTAATTAAAGAATTGCGAAACAAAATGAAAATAGACCTTGTTTGTGATTAAGAAGAATAAATAGTTTCGATGGTTAAAAAGTGAAAAACATGACATTAACACTTAGGCTTTGATACGTTGGATACATTATCTAGATTTTCTTAGAAAAAAATGACATTAGGATCTCTTGGTAGGTTTGGACTTTAAAAAATAGCCAAGAAGGCTTTCCTACTTATTGAGAACTAAAGACCTAAATTGTTTATCATTTACCCTTCCACGATATACTTAAAATCTTGTGTACAAATAGATCATAATAGACTAAGAAAAGAGAGAATCCCAATCCTCTCATTGCTATGTCTTCAAAGCGAAATGTATTTCAATGCCCCTTTCTTAATTGATCAATTGCGAACATTGAGCGAACTTTTGTCCCTTTGCTACTAAGGAAATATTTATGAAAATATTATTATAAGTGTGATGGATCCAGTAGCGACAAGTTCTTAATTCAATATGTTGAATCAATTTACCGGCATCCATATTTCATCAATTACTTCCATTTCCTCCGCTAATACAAACAACATGCCTTATTTTGTTTGAACATGATTTTTCCAATTCATTCCATGTCATTCTTAGCATTCATGATAATTAACCATCGTATCAAAACTAAAATTGTGGATAAGAATGTATACACCTTGACAATATCTATAGTTATATGTGCTCACACACACACACACACAAAAACCCCTTAAAATTTAAGGATGTGCTTGGTTCAAGGGTAAAATGTTTCCAGAAATTTGTCAGAATTGAGAAGGGATTGACGGGGGAGAAGAAGAGATAATAAGGAGAATGATCCTTATGATGATTTCTATCTTCTTGTTTTGATACAAAATTGTTGGTAATGTTTTCGAAGCTCATTTCTTAAGAGAATATTTGCCAAAATGAATCATCCTCAACCTCAAGTTGGAGAACTTTTTTTTTCCACCTTCTCCCCCATCTCTTCTCATTTCGTAGTTTTTCAATGATAATTCTCCCTTAAAACCATACACACCTTAAGATCAAGTTCAAAATTTTAATAAAAATACATTTTTGGCATTATTGTCTTTAGGATTGTCACCATGGTCACCGTTATAACCGGGTAAACCTAGTCTCACGGTACAATCAACTTGATTTTCCATGTTTGCCTAATTGCTGAAGATATGAAGAAAAAATCAAGAAATTACACATCAAGAATTCTCAATGTAAACAAGGATTACTTGAAAAATATTTATATATCTTAGAAACCCTTATCCACACCCTTCTCTAGCGTATCCTTTTTGGGTTTTGGAGCATGATCCATCAGCCATTTATGACGCCTGCTTATATGCATCTTTGAAGCATAGTCCACATCATCCTCATGGTGCCAGACCTGAGTACTCATATTTACTAAGTCCAGGGCAAACATACTTATCCACGCATCCGGATGAAGCTCTCACAGATTGGGAATTACGCCAACACCACCCTTTGTAGTCACCATTGTTCCCAGGCCCTCCTCTGCAACATTTCCTTTGTCGCTAGTAACCGACCCCTTAGTACGAGATGACTTAGCAGGATACAGAGGAAGAGATGGAAATAAGTTGTCCAAAGGATCTTCCAAGACCTTGTGATATAGCCTAGAGTGAGACAGGGAAAAATGAGGACTATGAGAAACTTGGCTTGTTTCACCACGGCCACTATCGGATAGCCTATCAGTGGGACGATCGGGTTCCAGAACCTCAGGCGAATCCTCACATGAACCTTTTTATCGGAACAATCCCGGGCGGATTGGCACTAGTAGAATCCCCATTGCAGCAAGCATCAACTGCTCGCTCAGAGCTTCCTGCGCGACACTAAGATGCAATACATCTTCAATCCCTTATAATCACGGATGGTCCCTCTCCCAGCTAGATACATCAGCCTCCGCTCTGACGAGTCGATCAGGCTCACACTCTTTTCTTACTGGAGAGGATCGTTTTGAAGATGACCCAGTTCTAACACATGACTTCTTCGAACTCTCAAAGGAGGCAAGCGTCTCATACAAATTCTTCGCATCAAACGAATCAGGAACCTTGACTCCGGTGGCTTTCCCTTTCTGAAAAGGGGTTCCACCTTCAGACTTAACTCACAACGATCGGTAAAGAGTGGGGGCCTCATGCCAGTTGTTCCACAACCCACTGCGAATAAAGTTGGGAACACATATGACCTCCACCACATTCTATGTTGGTAAGTCACATAATGTCTCCATAGTGTTTCGTTTCTCTAGGGTAAGAGTAGTGAGAAACCCTCCTATGAAGAAACACGAGCAACGATTAGCATACAACCAAGCGCAAAAGAATCAGAAGAAAAAACTATACTTATGAAATGGCGACGACCCTTGAACTGGAAGTACTTTGAATCCGCAGGAGCCAAGAAGCAATACTTCTGCTAGGAATTGAAGTCATCAAGAAATTTCTCAAAGAAAGTCGATGACATTATTTTACAGACATTGTAATTGTTCAACCGAGGAGAAGTTAGCAACTGGATCACCCGCAGAGTCATGCGGACGCCAGCTTCCTTCACCCTAATCAAAATGAGAAAAACGATCATGTACCCATTAGGCCCCATCTGGGCCGAAGGAATTCCAAGAAGTCCCAAATCACATCCAGAACAGGAAAACGGACTCCAGTTTGGAACATCCCGTGGTGCAAGCAGATGAACCCCACCGGCGACAACATTGGTGTCTAATCATCCTTTAGAGCATATAATGGTAGGTCCTCAGGGACCCTGAACTTCGTACAAATTTCAACAAGGCCCGATTAAGAAAACAACCTATCTTCAAAAAACTCAAACCCCTTGGCCAAAGTTGCATCATCAAGATGGTTTTGTTGAGCCATAAAGAAGATGAACAATGTTTTCAATCAGAAGAAGAACAGAGCAAGATCTCTAAAAGCAAGAAAATAGAAGAGTTAGTCTTCACACAAAGGATGTCCAAAATAGAGACGGGATTCCTGCCTATTTTCCACTGAATTGACGCACATTCAATTAATGAAGCGCGCGGCTCAAGCAACGATTTAGACTCAATCATTATGAGCGGCGTATCTTTTCGAGAAATGATTTAGTGAACCGATGTGATGGCCCACTAACTCGAAGGAGTAGCTGATGATACACCAAAACGGTCCCAACTCTGCGCCGTACACATGTCATGATGATCTCGAGGAAAGATAGGCCTTAGTGCTAGCTCAACACTGATCCGGCCCATGCGATTCTAATCCCGCCCAACGCAGTCCGCCAAGTAGACCCAAATTCTTACAGCCTGCTAAGGCAAGTATCTCGATGATCAGCTTCAGATGGGCAAGTACACTGACTCATTGCTTCCAACTAGGAAGTAAATTCCAGAGTATGTATCACATATGGAGACTTCTACCTATAGACTACTCTCGGAACGGGAGCTATCTCCCGTGTATCTAGGAGCATAGGCTAACAGGGAAACCTCCCTCTAAAGCACGACTCCTAATTAGAGAATGATCTCTACGGAGATCTTCTTTCCTAAACTACGCCATCGATGGCCTGTTTGAACCAAGACTCCTACACTATAAATAAGACATGAGGTTTGTAAGTTAAGGTATGCTATAAATTCCCTGTTTACATTGTTACACCTTTCTCAGATGTCGGACTTTAGCATCAGAGTACCATTGGCCATCACAACGGTTGTCTGTGGCTCACATGCGTTCCTTTTGCAAGTCAGCAGGTTTGCAGGTCCAGGTCAAAGCATGGAGCAGAAAATGATTGCATCAGTTGTAAGATTCATTCCTTCTTGGTGTAATCATATTCATGTGGTCTAAATTAGCATAGCGAGAGGCTGGGACATGTAGTCCAAACATGCTTATGGGGTAAGCCCAGTAGAAACTGGGAAATGTTACATGTAAAACAACCAGTCTTCTTGGCTTATTTAACTAGCTAGCACCTGTTCTTTTTCGTTTGGATAATCCTCTGAATTTGTCTATACTAGCACCTGTGTGCACGCACATCTTTAGCTTTCGTTAATAATACATTTTGTTAAAATAATTTCACTTTATTTAATTACATTTTTTCCCGCTTCTACAAAAACATAAGGGTATAAGTGTGACAAAAAAAAATCAAGCAAGAGTTTTAATCAAAATTTTAAAATGTGATTTGTTTCATTCCATGAACCCTCCTTAAGATAAAAAATTTCATAATTTATTTAATTTAGTAAAAAATTCAAAAATATTAACTAAATACCTATTGTTATTTAGATATTGGATGTAGCTGGTTAGATGGACTAGATCGGAGCTAAGCAAGAGCAAATCTTCATGCGTGGTGGCAACTATGGACGGAAGCGAAAGCAATGGAGGCAACGAGGATATTAAACGACAACAATATTGTAGCCTTGGGGCCTGGTTTAGTTACCCTATATGGTAAAAAGGGTCAATGACCCAATTTTTTTAAATAAAAATAAACAAATTTACACATATAGTGTTTTGGGTTCGAGTTTGTCTAACTGTCGAGGAAACCAGCAAGGAAAATAGTGAGGGAGGGGGGGGTGACCACTCATCCCCATTGAGATTCACGCTTTTGCGCATCTTGAGGATGCAGGCGC
Source organism: Berberis thunbergii (assembly GCA_003290165.1). Lineage (NCBI taxonomy): Eukaryota > Viridiplantae > Streptophyta > Magnoliopsida > Ranunculales > Berberidaceae > Berberis > Berberis thunbergii. Next base: position 63,331 of record QNQO01006711.1, on the reverse strand, counting down.
GCATCTTGAGGGGGATGAGCGATCACATCCCCCTCCCTCACTGTTTTCCTCGCTGGTTTCCTCGCCAGCTTAATATCATATTTTCATCTTTTGGGTTCAGAAATGAAATTCTTCAGGACCCAAAGATTTTACATAAAGCTCAATATCATATTTTCATTAATACAGGAAGGCAGTTGTGAAACTTGAGAAGCGGTGTTGATGAAAAACCAATTTCACGGTTAAAACTGTCTTTGGCATTTATGACTGTAGAGATGAAAGTTACTCTTGAGCCAACCAAGATATTATTTAGAAACACATGGCCTGTATACTCTCAAGAGATTGTGTGGTTTGTCTTCTATATCACAAAATTTTGTCCAGTTATCCAAAATCAATTTAACCTTCAGTTTTATGTGATATATGTTTTTTATGACTTTTATTTGAATTATCAAAGAACCTCCTATATATAATATTTCCTTATTCTGGATTCCAAAACAAAGCAAACATGGAACCAGATGAAGCAACAACCATAAAAGATGCTATACAGAAATCATGGTCAGAATTAAGGACAAACCAGAATGATGTAGGTGCCAAAGCTCTAATCAGTTTTGCAATTGTTTGCATAACAATTTTATGGCTCATATCATCGATGTTAAAGAGATCCATGAAGGGGAAGATTCAATTGCCACCAGGTCCATGGGGATTACCACTGGTTGGAAACCTTCCCTTTCTCGACCCTGAGCTCCATGTCTACTATGACAAATTAGCAAAACTATATGGCCCAGTCTTTAAAGTCAAATTGGGTAGCAAGCTTTGTGTTGTATTGAGTTCGCCAGCCATGGTGAAGGAGGCACTCAAGGATAAAGGCACCATTTTTGCAGACCGTGACCCTCCAATCTCAGCGATAGCAATCACTTATGGTGGGTACGACATGATATGGGCACCATATGGTCCACAATTGCGCATGCTCCGTATGGTTTGCATTCAAGAGATTCTAAGTAAAACCAGCCTTGACAGGCTTTGTGCACTCCGTCAACATGAAGTTCGCCATACAGTTACTGATGTATACTCCAAGATTGGCACCCAAATAAATGTTAGAGAACAGATGTTCCTAACCATGCTTAATGTAGTAACAAGCATGTTATGGGGTGGTACACTAGAGAGTGAAGAAAGAACTAGTATTGGTGCCAAGTTTCGAGAAATTGTTGAAGAAACTGTGCTACTAATAGGGAAGGCTAACGTGTCTGATTTTTTTCCTGTTCTAGCTAGATTTGATTTGCAAGGTATAGAACGAAAGCAGAAGCAGCTATTAGTGTGGTTTGACCGCATTTTTGATTCTATCATAGACCAAAGAATGAAGTTAGATCAAGCACAGGAGGAACATGGGAAAAGCAATTGCAAGGAAAACAAAGATTTTCTCGAGGTTCTACTTCGTCATAAAGACCGATCAGATCTGAAGATGCCCTTCACGATGCTTCACCTCAAGGCCTTGCTTATGGTATTTATTTTCAATTCTGTTTTTGCTGTTTATCTATTTCCAAGCTGCTGCGAGTCTTTTGTGATCATTTAACGAGAAATGATTTTATTAGCTACAACTAGTATATGCCTTAATCCATTGGGAAATTTTAGTTTACATCTTTGTTTTTTGAATTAATAATGTTCATCACTGACAAAAAGTCTATACCAGGATGTGGTGGTCGCAGCAACGGACACAACATCATCAACCATTGAGTGGGCAATGGCCGAGACTATGAAACATCCTGATATCATGACCAAAGCTCAGAATGAACTGGACAATGTGGTGGGCAGAAAAAATATAGTGCAAGAATCTCATCTCCCCAAATTGCGGTATTTGGATGCAGTGTTGAGAGAAACAATGCGGTTGCACCCTGCAGGACCACTCCTAGTCCCTCGACGTTCGAGAGAAACTTGCACAGTTGGTGGATACACAATTCCAGCAAGGACTCAGGTGTTAGTAAATGCTTGGGGAATGCAAAGGGACCCTACATTGTGGGAAAATCCTTTAGATTTTCAACCAGAAAGGTTTCTGAAGGAGGATAGTAAAATTGATTTTCATGGTAATGATTTTAGCTATATCCATTTGGTTCAGGAAGGAGGGTATGTGTAGGAATATCTCTAGCAGAGAGAATGATGCCTCATGTGTTGGCTTCCCTTTTACACTCGTTCAAATGGGAAGTGCCACAAGGTACCGATCTTGATTTAATAGAGAGGTTTGGGATTGTTCTTAACAAGAAAACGCCCCTGTATGCTATCCCTACACCAAGATTATGTAACTCAGAATTATATTGTTAAAAAAAAATGGTGATTACATGGGGTTGGGTGCCAATGAGAAAGTTAATTGTCTACAAATATTTCCAGTTGTTGAGAATATGAAAAAGAAATGATGTTATTATTAGTCTGGGTGCCATCAACATTCTTATTGAAGCGCATCCAAATGGGGTTTCTTTCTTTCTTCAATTTTAAATTTATATAAGTCATGGTTTTCTAGCATCAGCTAGGTTGGACCATTGCGTGGTTGTTTGATTTCTTGTACAATTAAGGCATCAGCCCTTCTACACAGCGAGGAAATGGGCGAGCTAGGGATGGGTGGCCCTCTAGAATTCTAGATTAAGGCATACATGGATGGAAATGTTTCTTTTCATATAACATAACACCTAATCTCCCCTCCCTAATGTTTGTGTGGAAGAAATTTCATTAAGGATTAATGTTCTGAGGATGGGAATGAGGAAGTGGTGTCATGGTTTTTTTTTTTTTTTTAATAATGGAAGCATTTGACATAAATTTGGTAACGATAAACTTCTGCTACAAAAACATGTCTAGAGGACAACTACTCCAAACTTCGAATTGTGCATTAAATAAGGATGCGGCACCTCTATAAATTCAAGGGTCACACCTTTAACATTACTCTTTGAAATTTGAACATGTGGAAGCAGCATTTCAATTTAAGGATGTGGGTTCAATGGTCTATTTGTTGAACTGGAAGATACGACCGCCCCTCTAGGTGTTTTTCTTTTTGGTTAAAAGCATATAGTATAGATTAATAAGACGGATTGCAATAAAGATATCATGCTTCTGTTGCTAAGTTATGAGCGTCGAACCTTTTTTTTTTTGGAAGGTAAGTAGGGTTTTTTTTTTCTTCAATTGTTGATGATGATGGTATTGAAAACTCAAGGGTGATCATATTTTGACAAGTTTTAAACTTTTATCGTGCTAACAACACAAGGAATACCCTAGTCTATATAACAAATCAGAATGGTGTTTGAGGTTGGAAATAAAAAATGGCTGAGATTTACCTAAGTATAAGAATCTAATGTATCACATAAAACGTAAAGCACCAAGAGGGCATGGGTTTGATATCCATACCCAATATTTGGTATTTATTTATTTTGATATTTAAAGTAGAATAAACTCTATTTATCATGTAAACTTTTATCATGCCAACAACACGGAAAAATACCTTATTCTATATTACAAATCAAGATGGTGTTTGATGTTGGAGATAAATACGACTGAGATTTACCCAAATATAAGAATCTAACAGATCACAGAGAACTTAAAGCAACAACAGATCCAACATTTTTATATTTATTTATCTTTCTTCCATTGTTGATGGTGGTGATTAGGCACATAATTATAAATGATGAAAACCTAAAGGTGATCATGTTTGATAAGTTTTAAACTTTTATCGTGCCAACGGCACGAGGAATACCATATTTATATTACAAATCAGAATGGTGTTTGAGGTGGGAGATAAAAGACAACTGAGATTTACCTAAATATAAGAGTCTAACAAATCGTATAGAACTTAAATCACCAAGAAATAAGTTTGTAGATAAACATAGTTTATGGTTGAGATTTGTTCCATCTAATGGTTGGGACTTAAAGTTAGTCTTTATGTCTTACCTTCAATCAATCCCCAATAAGAGTGCATGGGTTCAATTCTCATACTTATCATTTTGATATTTATTTATCTTGATATTTAAAGTGGAATAAATTTATTTATCATGTTAAACTTTTATTGTTTCAACGGCACGGTGAATACCCTAATCTATATTACAAATTGGAATGGTGTTTTAAGGAATTAGAGATAAAAGATGATTCAGATTGAAAGTTGAGAAATATGTTGAGAATTAAGATTCAATGTCTATAATGACATGTTTGTGAATATAACACAACTATAAGGGCAAACAAAATGATAAATATAAAAAAAAATAGTGGAATATACATGTGGAAGGGAGAGAAAATTTTGTGTTTTTTTTAAAAATTAAAATTGTCATAACTATTTACTTGGTGGTCGAATTTTGGTAAACTTGATATCATTGGAATGTATGATGATACACCAAAACGGTCCTAACTGTGTGGTTTACATGTTCATGATGATCTCAAGGAATAATAAGCCCTAACGTTAGCCCAACACTGATATGACAAAGCCGTCTAAGCCGGCCCAATGCAGTCTGCCAGAGGGACTCAGATTCTTTCAGCCTGCTAAGCCCGCATGTCTCACAACTATCCTCAATATCCGTAAGTCCTGCTAAGGCAAGTATCTCGAGGATCAGCTTCGGATCGGCAATTACAACAGCTCTTTGCTTGAAACTAGGAAGCAAACTCCAGAGTATATGTCACATATGGAGACTTCTACCTACAGACTACTCTCGAAATGAGAACTATCTCCCGCGTATCTAGGAGCACAAGGCTAACGAAAAAACTTTCCTCCACATTACGACTCCTAATTAGATAATGATCTCCCTGAAGATCTCCTTCCCTAAACTACGTCATTGTATCATGAACGAGGCTCTTCCAAGGAAGTTCAAGCCTCCAAAGCTCGACTTCCACGATGGGACCACCGACTCATTCGACCACCTACGCCATTACCACCATGTAATGGCACTCAAGGAAGGATAAAGGTGATACCATAATAACGATGAATGAAACATGTTTGACTCAACGAACATTTTCGTTTGTGCTTAACGAAGATGGAAAAATTGTTTGTACGTTGTAGGCTCACTTAGAGGCCAATTTGTGTGCAATTCGATAATACAAGGATTTGAGTGATCAAATGGACTCCGTTTGACTTCTAACCTTACGTGGTACCATAATAACGACGAATGGAACATGGTTGACTCAACGAAAATTTTCGTTTATGCTTGACGAAGAAGGAAAACTCGTTTGTACATTGTAGGCTCAATTGGATGCTAATTTGGTTGCAATCCGAGAATACAAGGCTTTGAGTAACCAAATGGACCCAGTTTGACTTCTAACCTCACGTGGTACCATAATAACGACTAATGGAAGATGTTTGACTCAACAAATAAGTTCAGTTGTGCTTAACGAAGAAGGAAAACTCATTTGTATGTTGTAGGCTCAATTGGAGGCCAATTTGGGTGCAATCCGAGAATATATGGATTTGAGTGACCGAATGGACTCCGTTTGACTTCTAACCTATCGTGGTACCATAATGACGATGAATGGAACATGTTTGACTCAACAAACTTTTTCGTTTGTGCTTAACGAAGATAGAAACTCATTTGTACGTTGTAAGCTCAATTTGAGGCCAATTTGGGTTCAAATCGAGAATACAAGGATTTGAGTGACCAAATGTACTCCATTTGACTTCTAACCTCACGTGGTACCATAATAACGACGAATGGAATATGTTTGACTCAACAAACAAGTTCGATTGTGCTTAACGAATAAGGAAAACTCGTTTGTATGTTGTAGGCTCAATTCAAGGCCAATTTGGGTGCAATCCGAGAATACATGGATTTGAATGACCAAATGAACTCCGTTTGACTTCTAACCTCACATGGTACCATAATAACGATGAATGGAACATGTTTGACTCAACAAACTTTTTCGTTTGTGCTTAACGAAGATGGAAAACTCGTTTGTATGTTGTAGTGGTTAAGGGGGAGTGGTCAAGTGGTTAAGGAGTTGTGGACTTGTTCCACAGGTCCTTGCTTCGAGACTCACTGGAGGCATCTTTATTTCGGGGTGGTGTTTGACCCGTAGGTCACATCTCGGGACTAGGTTACGGATCCTAGCTATAAAACCGGCTTGCCTTTCAAAAAAAAAAAAAAAAAAAAGCTCAATTTGAGGCCAATTTGGGTGCAATTCAAGAATACAAGTTTTTGAGTGACCAAATGGACTCTGTTTAACTTCTAACCTCACGTGGTAGCATAATAACGATGAATGAAACATGTTTGACTCAACAAACTAGTTCGTTTGTGCTTAACGAAGAAGTAAAACTCGTTTTTATGTTGTAGGTTCAATTGGAGGCTTATTTAGGTGCAATCCGAGAATACAAGGATTTGAGTGACCAAATGGACTCCGTTTTTCTTCTAACCTCATGTGGTAAATAAGACAAATGGAACATGTTTGACTCAACAAACACGTTTGGTTGTGCTTAACGAAGAAGGAAAACTCGTTTGTACGTTGTAGGCTCAATTGGAGACCAATTTGGGTGCATTCCGATGATACAAGGATTTGACTAATCAAATGGACTTTGTTTGACTTTTAACCTTGCGTGGTACCATAATAACGACAAATGGAACATGTTTGACTCAACAAATATTTCAGTTGTGCTTAACGAAGAAGGAAAACTCGTTTGTACGTTGTAGGCTCAATTGGAGGCCAATTTGGGTGCAATCTGAGAATGCATGGATTTGAGTGACCAAATGGACTTCGTTTGACTTATAACCTCACATGGTACCATAATAATGATGAATGGAACATGTTTGACTCAACAAACTTTTTCGTTTGTGCTTAATGAAGATGAAAAACTCGTTTGTGCGTTGTAGGCTCAATTGGAGGCCAATTTGGGTGCAATTCGAGAATACAAGGATTTGAGTAACCAAATGGACTCCGCTTTACTTCTAACCTCATGAGGTACCATAAACAACGACGAATGGAGCATGTTTGACTCAACTAAATTTTTCGTTTATGCTTAACGAAGAAGGAAAACTCGTTTGTAAGTTGTAGGCTCAATTGGAGGCCAATTTGGGTGCAATCCGAAAATACATGGACTTAAGTGACCAAATGGGCTCCGTTTGACTTCTAACCTCATGTGGTACAATAATAACGATGAATGAAACATGTTTGACTTAACAAACTAGTTCGTTTGTGCTTAACGAAGAAGGAAAACTCGTTTGTATGTTGTAGGTTCAATTGGAGGCGAATTCACCTTTCTCAACCCTAGGCTATTTTGGAGAGCTAGGCGATTTTGAAGAGCTAGGGTTTGAGAACTTGATCTAGGGTTTGATTTGCACCATGCTTGCTGATCAGATCCCACATGGATGACGTCCACCCCTCTATCAGTATCTAGTAACACCATTGGCCCTCGTGGAGTTGCAACAGTGCTTGAGAGGAGCCATGCAGACTATGCGCCAGAACCTAGCACAGAACGTAACAGCGTTGCTAGATCTGATCTAGCGACATTCAATACAGGCATTCCTACGGCTGGCCACCATGCACAGCCTGTGGCTGCTACCACCAAGCCTACACCTTTGAGTTGGGCTTCTCTGTTCACTGGCTGCCAAGCACCAGGGACGACTAGGCTATCCTTCGTTCCTCCATTTGTGGTAGATGGCCAAGCAGTGGTGCAGATCAAGATTGTAGATCATAATACGAGACTCGCTGAATGTGAGCAATACATTATTGGCAACTTCGTTGGTAAGAAACTATCCTTTGGCTTTGTTAATGAATCATTAAAGAAAATCTGGGGCTTAAAATTTGGTTTTGAGATGTCTGTATATGGTGGGAAGGCGTTTGTATTCAAATTCCTAAATGAGGCTGATAGGACCCATGTCCTAGAAATGGGACCTGTGCACCTAGCGAGTCAACTGTTTTTAATCAAATCTTGGCAACCCTATATGGAAGATGATGTAGAGGTGCTTAACTCAGTTCCTATCTGGGTCAACTTGAGGAAAGTTCCTTTGTTCCTCTGGAGTCCCGAAGGTCTACAAGCCATTGATAGTACACTTGGGGTTCCCCTAATGCTGGACAAAGCCACCGAGCAACGAACTAAACTATCATTTATGATAGTTTGTGTTGAGATGGCCTCGAACAGCAAGTTCCCTACTGAAGTCAGAGTGGTTTCTGATGATGGGAGGACTTCTATAGTAGATGTTGAATACTCTTGGCGGCCGGAAAGATGTAAACATTGTGTGGGCTTTGGGCATAACTCCACAAAATGCCCCAAACAGAAGACTACCTTGAAACCTATTGCGAAGTACTGGAGGCCAAACCAGAGTCAAGGTAGGAAGAACACCAATGGCTTACCAGATGAATGGACCACGGTTACTAGTAAAAGTAAGGCAACCAGTAAACAAGGAGCGAATGAAATAAAAGAAGCACCCAATGGATTGCCCAGCGAGCCAATAAACAAGACTCAGCATGTGAAGCGTAGTATCGGGCTTAGAAAGCTACAACCTCACTTGCAGGATATGGAAGTTATGCATAGTATGTTTGATGATGCTATCAACCACTCAAGTGATGAGACACTAACAGGTTTGCAGACTAATTGCATACATGCACTAGTCCTAGTACAAACTGATAACCAGGAATCTTTGCTACCTATCGAGCCAGAAGTGACAGCTCCAAATGATCAGAAACTCGTGGACACTGGCATGCTAGATGAAGTACAAACTGCTGATATGCAGCTTGTAGTAGCTATTGCTGACACAACTCCTCACGTCTCTAATGAGCAACTAGTAGGTAGCATTATGACTGCCAGTGGGCTAGAAGTTGTACCCAGTGTGCAAGCGGAAGGCACCCAGATACCCAGGGCCATCCCACCTAATAGCAAAGAGGACAACTAGCCATCTAGCCTGACTGCTCCTGAATCAGTTGCACCTAGCTCAATGCATACTGCTGGCTGACGCAAGGGGGCAGCACTCACTTCCACTCAAGGAGTTACAACTAGGGGCTTGGAGAATGTGAGTAGCCATAGAGGTAGTGTCAAGCAAGCACAGATTCAGCCTAGAATCCACAATCTCATAAGCAAAAGCAATCCTTTTGAGATCCTATAGGTAATGGATACTGAACCAACTGCCAGACGTTCTCAGACCAATAGAGCTCCCAAGCATACTCAAGGAGCCACTGCTACTAACCTCGTGGGGGTGGAAACTCACAAGCTAAAGTGTAGATGATTAAGTCAGCTTGCTGGAATGTTAGGGATCTTAATGAACCATTAAAACAAAGTGAAGTTTGAAAGCTCATTCAAAAACAGAAAGTCAGCATTATAGGCTTGGTGGCGACAAAATTTAACAATAAAAAAAAAACAAAATCCAAAAGGAACTGATGCGGGATTGGCAAGCACTGGACAACAATGACCTAGTCCAGGGATGGAGAATTTGGGTCTTATGGGACCCACAGGCCGTGAACATCAGTGTTGTCTTCAGGTCAGAGCAGGACATTTTCTTGAATGCCATCTGGCCAAATGGCTTTACATGTATTCTAACTTTTGTATATGGGAGCAGCTTCCCTACACCCAGGAAGAAGTTATGGGCTGAGTTAGAAACCTTCTCCTCGACCAACACTCTGCCTTGGTCAATCCTAGGGGACTTCAACTCAATTCTCAACTCTCAAGAACGAATAGGAGGTGATCGGAGATAAGACCTGGACAGTTCATAGACTTTGCTGAAAGTGCAATGAAGTCGGGTCTCTTTGATTGTCAATATAAAGGTTGTTTCTTAACTTGGAGCAACAAACAATCTGGTGAGACTAGAGTGATGTCTAAGCTTGATAGGGCCATGATAAACCAAGAATGGTTAATTGATATGCCTAACTCAGAGGTGGACTTTCTGAACCCAGGGGTCTCAGACCACTCCCTAGTGGTATTAATAACCATCTATGAGCATAAGAATCAAGGGCCTATTTCGTTTAAATTTTATAACTACTGGGTGCATGAACATGGTTATATGGATGTGGTTCAGGCTGCATGGGGTCAGCCAGTAAGAGGTAATGAGACCTATTGCTTTGTCCAAAAACTCAAGAGAGCAAAGCAACTTTTAACGGAGTGGAGAAAACACAATTTTGTCAATGCCAGGAGTGGCGTCATTACAGCCAGACAGCTCATGGAGACATCACAAAACTCACTTCAACTCGACCCTCTTAATCCTGTACTAGTAACCACTGAAAAACTAGCAGTCCAGCAGTATGCCATAGCAGCCCGCAATGAAGACTCAGAAGTGGCTCAAAAGGTAAAAACAAAGCACATGCTATCAGGGGATGAGAATGTCAGCTTCTTCCACCAGCTTTTACGTGCAAGGAGATCAAAAAACAAGATACTGGCACTCTACAACTCTCAGGATGAAAAACTAGAGGATATGAAAGACATTGAGGAGGAATGCATTCAATACTTTGAAGACATCTTTGCTGGCCCTCAAAGTGTTTATGACCCTACTACCATAGATAACCTGCAACCCGAACGAACCATAAATTAGTGGAGGCTTTGGACCTGATCCAAGAGGTGACTAGGAATGACATAACTGAAGCATTGGCTTCCATTGGCTCAGATAAGGCCCCTGTCTGGATGGCTTCTCCTCACTCTTCTTCAAAACAACCTGGAGGATCATAGGCAATGACTTCACTAGGGCAGTTCATAATTTCTTCAGGAATAGGAGGCTCCTTGGGGAGGTAAATGCTACTTGCATAACTCTGGTCCCCAAGATTCATAATGCTTCATATTTGGCAGACTTCAGGCGGATATCATGTTGCAATGTCTTGTACAAATGCATTACTAAGATCATGACTAATAGGATGAAGAAAGTGATTCATAGGCTCGTAAGCTCGGACCAATCCGCATTCATAAGAGGTAGATACATCCATGACAATGTGATGCTCGCTCATGAGTTAGTAAGGAACTATCACAGAGATAAGGGAGCTCCTAGATGTGCTGCTAAGATTGACCTTCGGAAGGCCTATGATACTGTCAAGTGGGAAACAATTGCTCATGTCATGAAAAAACTTCATTTTCTTGAATTGTTTATTGAATGGGTGCAAGCTTGCATCATTACACCTAGATTTTCCATATCCCTCAATGGCTCCCCAAAGGGTTTCATAAAGGCTAAACGAGGCCTCAGGCAAGGATGCCCGATGTTCCCGTACCTGTTTGTCTTAGTCATGGAAGTCCTACACTTGCTTCTAAACAATAAGGTGACAGCTGGAGAGTATGGACTGCACCCGAAGTGTGCCAATCCACAGATTACACACCTCTGCTTTGCTGATGATTTAATTGCATTCTTCAAGGGCAGTACCAAGTCTACAATGGCTCTAGCGCAAGCTCTACTCAATTTCAGATCATGCACTGGCCTGGCCATTAACTGCTCCAAAAGCAACTTATTTGCAGCTGGGGTGCCTAGTGAAGAACTACAGCTGATTACAAGTTTTCCAGATTTTAAACTAGCAGCCCTCCCTGTGAAATACTTGGGTCTCCCTCTCATTTCCTCTCACTTGGACTATAACCAATGCCTACCACTGATTGACAGAGTTAAGAAAAGAGTCCAATCTTGGAAGAACAGGACTCTCTCGTATGCAGGCAGGGTTACACTCATTAAGGTTGTCCTGAATAGTCTACATGTTTACTGGACTTCTTGTTTCATCCTGCCTAAAAGCGTACGTGAGGACATAACAACTATTATGAGGAACTACTTATGGTTAGGCTCAGAGACTTATGCAAAGAAGCCAATGGTCAGTTGGCAACGCATCTGCAGTCCTTATATTGAAGGAGGCTTGGGCATCAGATGCATTGAAACTTCAAATAAGGCTTCCATGATGAAGCATGTCTGGAACATAGTATCAAAAAAGGACACCCTTTGGGTAAAATGGACTAAGTCCCATCTGATCAGAGATAAAAACTTCTGGACTATGGACACTCCAACTGAGGCCTCTTAGTGCTGGCGTAATATTCTGAAATGCAGGGCTCAGGCTAGCTCACTTATAGTTCACTCTATAGGTGATGGTTAGGATACTATGTTATGGAAAGACCCATGGCACCCCCAGAGTATCCTTCTCAACCGATTTCCACAGCATCTAACCTACTACTCCTCACTTCACCGCAATGCAAAGGTTAGTGCACTTATTCGGAATGACAAATGGGACGCCAGTAGGCAAGATAGATTGAACATTGCTGACATCTGTGAAGACCTTGAATTGGTGGAACTTGACACTGATCATAAGGATGTTGTCACCTGGATGGGGGGTCACGATGGGGAGTTCTCAAACAAGAGTGCATACCACTCCCTAAGACACAGATCACAGGCCATCTCATGGTCTAAACTTGTGTGGTTCCCAGGAAGAATACCCATGCATAGCTTCATCACTTGGTTGGCCCTGCACAAAGCACTCAAGACACAAGACAAACTACTGAAATGGGGATTCACTAATCGCTCAATGTGCCCGCTGTGCAGTGATGGTCCAGACTGTGAAGTGCACCTATTCTTTCAGTGCAGATACTCTGGATTTATATGGACACGCATCCTGAATCAGTTGGGTTATAAACACCAACCGATGGACTGGGATGCTGAGTGGAGATGGTGTGAGACCAAGTTCTCTGGTAACTCCCCTGTCAGTATGTTGAGAAGGATTGCACTAAATGCAACTACCTACCATATCTGGACAGAAAGGAACTGCAGACTCTTCCAGTCTTTGGTTAGAGTTGCTACTGAAGTGGTGACCAAAATCATAGAAGATGTCAGGCTACGAGTTTCAGTCTTGGACCTCCAGGTAGAAGATAATGCTTATAATAGAAGTCTCTTTGACAAGTGGAGAGTTCATGTGAATTTCAAGCTTTGTACTCCATCTTTGCATGCATGGCAACGACCTGAACAAGGCTGGTTTAAAGCAAGCTCGGATGGCTCACTGACAGGCACTAGAGGAGGCTATGGAGCAATTATCAGGAACCGTGATGGAGAGGTGGTGGCAGCTGGGGCAGGGAGTCAAAGAGCACAGATTGTCCTTCTACATGAGCTCCAGGGGATAGAACTAGCTATCAAGTTGGCGCAGCGACTTGGACTTCAGAGAGTAGAATTTAGCATGGACTCCAATACTACTGTCAAGTATCTCACCTCTGAAAAAATTCCTCCATGGGAAGTGATTCACACTACCAGAAGGATTAAAGGAGCACTTAAAAAAGTTGTGGGATGTAGGGTTCGACACACAGTGTGGGAAACAAACCAGGCAGCGGATAAACTAGCAAAACTTCTTCCTAATAATGAGTTTATAGAGTTAATTCCTAGTTCTTTTGCGGAAGACATTAAGAAAATTGTATTTGATGATGCTAAAGGAAGAAAATATGCACCCATGTAACCAGGCTTCTTCTCTTTCTTTTCAGTGGTCTGGGGAGCCCATATAAACCCCCTGCTTGCCTTTCAAAAAAAAAAAAGTTCAAATGGAGGCTTGTTTGGGTGCAATTCAAGAATACAAGGATTTGAGTGACCTAATGAACTCCGTTTGCCTTCTAATCTCGTGTGGTTCCCTAATAACTACAAATGGAACATGTTTGACTCAACAAATACGTTTGGTTGTGCTTAACGAAAAAGGAAAACTCGTTTGTATGTTGTAGGCTCAATTGGAGACCAATTTGGGTGCATTCCGTTAATACAAGGATTTGACTGACCAAATGGATTTCGTTTGACTTTTAACCACGCGTGGTACCATTCTAACGACAAATGAAACATGTTTGACTCAACAAAATAGTTCGATTGTGCTAAACGAAGAAGAAAAACTCGTTTGTATTTTGTAGGCTCAATTGGAGGCCAATTTGGGTGCAATCGGAGAAGGAAGTCCAATTTGAGTGCTTAACGATCATGTACCCATTAGGCCCCATCTGGGCCGAAGGAAGTCCAAGAAGTCCCAAATCACATCCAGAATAGGAAAACGGACTCCAGTTTGGAGCATTCCGTGGTGCAAGCAGATGAACCCCACCAGTGACAACATTGGTGTCTGATCATCCTTCAGAGCATATAATGGTAGGTCCTCAGGGATCCTGAACTTCGTTCGGATTTCAACAAGGCCTGATTAAGAAAACAACCTATCTTCAAAAAACTCATGGCCCTTGACCAAAACGGTCCCAACTCTGCGCCGTACACGTCATGATGATCTTGAGGAAAGATAGGCCTTAGTGCCAGCTCAACACTGATCCGGCCCATGCGATTCTAATCCTGCCCAATGCAGTCCGCCAAGTGGACCCAAATTCTTACAGCCTGCTAAGCCCACATATCTCAGAACTATCCTCAATACTCGTAAGCCTTGCTAAGGCAAGTATCTCGAGGATCAGCTTCAGACGGGCAAGTATGACTGTAGAGATGAAAGTTACTCTTGAACCAGACAAGATATTATCTAGAATCACATGGCCTGTATACTCTCAAGAGATTATGTGGTTTGTCTTCTATATCACAAAATCAATTTAACCTTCAGTTTTATGTGATATATGTTTTTTATGACTTTTATTTGAATTATCCTCCCAGTTCCTTTGTTCAGAAGATATTTCAAAGAACCTCCTATATATAATATTTCCTTATTCTGGATTCCAAAACAAAGCAAACATGGAACCAGATGAAGCAACAACCATAAGAGTTGCTATACAGAAATCATGGTCATGGTGGTCAGAATTAAGGACAAACCAGAATGATGTAGGTGCCAAAGCTCTAATCAGTTTTGCAATTGTTTGCATAACAATTTTATGGCTCATATCATCGATGTTAAAGAGATCCATGAAGGGGAAGATTCAATTGCCACCAGGTCCATGGGGATTACCACTGGTTGGAAACCTTCCCTTTCTTGACCCTGAGCTCCATGTCTACTATGACAAATTAGCAAAACTATATGGCCCAGTTTTTAAAGTCAAATTGGGTAGCAAGCTTTGTGTTGTATTGAGTTAACCAGCCATGGTCAAGGAGGCACTCAAGGATAAAGGCACCATTTTTGCAGACCGTGACCCTCCAATCTCAGCGATAGCGATCACTTATGGTGGGTACGACATGGGATGGGCACCATATGGTCCACAATGGCGCATGCTCCGTATGGTTTGCATTCAAGAGATTCTAAGTAAAACCAGCCTTGACAGGCTTTGTGCACTCCGTCAACATGAAGTTCGCCATACAGTTACTGATGTATACTCCAAGATTGGCACCCAAATAAATGTTAGAGAACAGATGTTCCTAACCATGCTTAATGTAGTAACAAGCATGTTATGGGGTGGTACACTACAGAGTGAAGAAAGAACTAGTATTGGTGCCAAGTTTCGAGAAATTGTTGAAGAAATTGTGCTAACATTAGGGAAGGCTAATTGTGTAACAACATCATAAGTTTTTGTAGATATTTCTCTTGTACAAAGTCTTATTTAAGCATGTACTCCATATTGAGAAAATTATCGAAGAGTTTTTCATTCTATGCTTTCTTTAAAAGCAAGCCTGCAATTACAAAATGACAACCTATATTGAGTCCCATTGATGGCGAGATGTGTCAATGGCAATCCAAATGGGTATATACTGGTTTGCTGAGCACACGAGCTGTTGGTAAGTAGGCTTTCTTTGCGAGGATCCCCATATCATTCTCATTTTAACCAATGATTAATGTCTTATTTGGTTTTTGAACCTTGAAAATTCAACTTTCACTCATCCCATAGTGGACAGCTGTGGTTGAGGGATGGTCTGATTTTGAAAGAAGAGAACTAAATCGAGGTTGGGCTTGTGGGCATCAATATCGGATATATATACGTGCAGGGGCAGAGTCAAAACAAATTTCTAGGTAGGGTACAATAAACATTTTTTTAAGCCATGATTTTAGTAATTCATTCAAGTTTTCAGAACTAAGAAAATGATAAGTACTTTAAGGAAAAAACATCTAAGAAATAGCATATGCCCAATGGCTACATTGTAGTCCCTTGAATGGATACGGAAATAACGACTGAAGGCCAATAAGAAGTTGTTATGAGTACTTAGCATTCTTCACAGCGCATGAAACTCCTATTAAATTCTAGTGACAAAGAGATAGAGAGACAAAATGGTGATAAGTAAATAATAGCAAAAACAAATGAAAAGTGATTTCAAGCAAAAACAAATGAGTACACGGCATTAAACCAATGGTTAAAATTGGTAATTAAAGAATTGCAAAACAAAATGAAAATAGACCTTGTTTGTGATTAAGAAGAATAAATAGTTTCGATGGTTAAAAAGTGAAAAACATGACATTAACACTTAGGCTCTGATACGTTGGATACATTATCTAGATTTTCTTAGAAAAAAATGACATTAGGATCTCTTGGTAGGTTTGGACTTTAAAAAATAGCCAAGAAGGCTTTTCTACTTATTGAGAACTAAAGACCTAAATTGTTTATCATTTACCCTTCCACGATATACTTAAAATCTCGTGTACAAATAGATCATAATAGACTAAGAAAAGAGAGAATCCCAATCCCCTCATTGCTATGTCTTCAAAGCGAAATGTATTTCAATGCCCCTTTCTTGATTGATCAATTGCGAACATTGAGCGAACTTTTGTCCCTTTGCTACTAAGGAAATATTTATGAAAATATTAGTATAAGTGTGATGGATCTAGTAGCGACAAGTTCTTAATTCAATATGTTGAATCAATTTACCGACATCCATATTTCATCAATTACTTCCATTTCCTCTGCAAATACAAACAACATGCCTTATTTTCTTTGAACATGATTTTTCCAATTCATTCCATGTCATTCTTAGCATTCATGATAATTAACCATCCTATCAAAACTAAAATTGTGGATAAGAATGTATAAACCTTGACTATCTATAGTTATATGTGCTCACACACACACACACAAAACCCCTTAAAATTTAAGGATGTGATTGGTTCAAGGGTAAAATGTTTCCAGAAATTTGTCAGAATTGAGAAGGGATTGACGGGGGAGAAGAAGAGATAATAAGGAGAATGATCCTTATGATAATTTCTTTCTTCTTGTTTTGATACAAAATTGTTGCTAATGTTTTCGAAGCTCATTTCTTAAGAGAATATTTGCCAAAATGAATCATCCTCAACCTCAAGCTGGAGAACTTTTTTTTTTCCACCTTCTCCCCCATCTCTTCTCATTTCGTAGTTTTTCAATGATAATTTTCCCTTAAAACCATACACACCTTAAGATCAAATTCAAAATTTTAATAAAAATACATTTTTGGCATTATTGTCTTTAGGATTGTCTCCATGGTCACCGTTATAACCGGGTAAACCTAGTCTCACGGTACAATCAACTTGATTTTCCATGTTTGCCGAATTGCTGAAGATATGAAGAAAAAATCAAGAAATTACACATCAAGAATTCTCAATGTAAACAAGGATTACTTGAAAAATATTTATATATCTTAGAAACCCTTATCCACACCCCTCTCTAGCGTATCCTCTTCGGGTTTTGGAGCGTGATCCATCAGCCATTTATGACGCTTTCTTATATGCATCTTCGAAGCATAGTCCACATCATCCTCATGGTGCCAAACCTGAGTACTCATATTTACTAAGTCCAGGGCAAACATACTTATCCACGCATCCGGATGAAGCTCTCACGGATTGGGAATTACGCCAACACCACCCTTTGTAGTCACCATTGTTCCCAGGCCCTCCTCTGCAACATTTCCTTTATCGCTAGCAGTCGACCCCTTAGTATGAGATGACTTAGCAGGATACGGAGGAAGAGAAGGAAATAAGTTGTCCAAAGGATCTTCCAACACCTTGTGATATAGCCTAGAGTTAGACAGGGAACAATGAGGACTATGAGAAACTTGGCTTGTGTCACCACGGCCACTATCTGATAGCCTATCAGTGGGACGATCGGGTTCCAGAACCTCAGGTGAATCCTCACATGAACCTTTTTATCGGAACAATCCCGGGCGGATTGACACTAGTAGAACCTTGACTCCGGTGGCTTTCCTTTTCCTAAAAGGGGTTCCACCTTCAGACTTAACTCACAATGATTGGTAAAGAGTGGGGGCCTCATGCCAGTTGTTCCACAGCCCACTGCGAATAAAGTTGGGAACACATATGACCTCCACCACATTCTACGTTGGTAAGTCGCAGAATGTCTCCATAGTGTTTCGTTTCTCTAGGGTAAGAGTAGTGGGAAACTGTCCTATGAAGAAACACAAGCAACGATTAGCATACAACCAAGCGCAAAGGAATCAGAAGAAAAAACTATACTTATGAAATGGCTTGAACTCACGTTCGAGCGGACGACCCTTGAACTGGAAGTACTTTGAATCCGCAGGAGCCAAGAAGAAATACTTCTGCTAGGACTTGAAGTCATTAGTAAATTTCTCAAAGAAAGCCGATGACATTATTTTACAGACATTGTAATTGTTTAACCGAGGAGAAGTTAGCAACTGGATCACCTGCGGAGTCATGCAGACGACAGCTTCCTTTACCCTAATCAAAATGAGAAGAACGATCATGTACCCATTAGGCCCCATCTGGGCCGAAGGAATTTCAAGGAAGTCCAAGAAGTCCCAAATCACATCCAGAATAGGAAAACAAACTCCAGTTTGGAGTATCCCTTGGTGCAAGTAGATGAACCCCACCGGCGACAACATTGGTGTCTAATCATCCTTCAGAGCATATAATGGTAGGTCCTCAAGGACCCTGAACTTCGTACGAATTTCAACAAGGCCCGATTAAGAAAACAACCTATCTTCAAAAAACTCAAACCCCTTGGCCAAAGTTGCATCATCAAGATGGTTTTGTTGAGCCATAAAGAGGATGAACAATCTTTTCAATCAGAAGATGAACAGAGCAAGATCTCTAAAAGCAAGAAAATAGAAGAGTTAGTCTTCACAGAAAGGATATCCAAAATAGAGACGGGATTCCTGCCTATTTTCCACTGAATTGATGCACATTCAATTAATGAAGTGCGCGGCTCAAGCAACGATTCAGACTCAATCTTTATGAGCGACATATCTTTTCGAGAAATGACTTAGTGAACCGATGTGATGGCCCACTAACTCGAAGGAGTAGCTGATGTTACACCAAAACGGTCCCAACTCTGCGCCTTACACATGTCATGATGATCTCGAGGAAAGATAGGCCTTAGTGCTAGCTCAACACTGATCCGGCCCATGCAATTCTAATCCCGCCCAATGCAGTCCGCCAAGTGGACCCAAATTCTTACAGCCTGCTAAGCCCACATGTCTCAGAACTATCCCCAATACTAGTAAGCCTTGCTAAGGCAAGTTTCTCGAGGATCAGCTTTAGACGGGCAAGTACACTGACTCATTGCTTCCAACTAGGAAGTAAATTCCAGAATATGTATCACATATGGAGACTTATATCTATAGACTACTCTCGGAACGGGAACTATCTCCCGTGTATCTAGGAGTATAGGCTAACAAGAAAACCTCCATCTACAGCACGACTCCTAATTAGAGAATGATCTCTACGAAGATCTTATTTCCTAAACTGCGCCATCGATGGCCTGTTTGAACCAAGACTCCTAGAGTATAAATAAGACATGAGGTTTGTAAGCTAAGGTAGGCTATAACTTCCCTGTTTACATTGTTACACCTTTCTCAGATGTCTGACTTTAGCATCAGAGTACCATCGGCCATCACAACAGTGGTGTGTGTTTCACATGCGTTCCTTTTGCAAGTCAGCAGGTTTGCAGGTCTAGGTCGAAGCATGAAGCAGAAAATGATTGCATCAGTTGTAAGATTCATTCCTTCTTGGTGTAATCATATTCATGTGGTCTAAATAAGCATAGCGAGAGGCTAGGACATGTAGTCCAAACATGCTTATGGGGTAAGCCCAGTAAAGACTGGGAAATGTTACATGTAAAACAACCAGTCTTCTTGGCTTATGTAACTAGCACCTGTTCTTTTTCATTGGGATAATCCTTTGAATTTGTCTATACAAGCACCTGTGTGCACGCACATCTTTAGCTTTCGTTAATAATACATTTTGTTAAAATAATTTCACTTTATTTAATTACATTTTTTTCCTTCTACAAAAACATAAGGGTATAAGTGTGACAAAAAAAATCAAGCAAGAGTTTTAATCAAAATTTTAAAATGTAATTTGTTTCATTCCATGAACCCTCCTTAAGATAAAAAAAAAATTCATAATTTATTTAATTTAGTAAAAAATTCAAAAATATTAACTAAATACCTATTGTTATTTAGATATTGGATGTAGCTGCTTAGATGGACTGGATCGGACTAAGCAAAAGCAAATCTTCATGCGTGGTGGCAACTATGGATGGAAGCGAAAGCAATGGAGGCAACGAGGATATTAAATGACAATAATATTGTAGCCTTGGGCCTGGTTTAGTTACCCTATGTGGTAAAAAGGGTCAATGACCCAATTTTTTTAAATAAAAATAAACAAATTTACACATATAGTGTTTTGGGTTCGAGTTTGTCTAACTGTCGAGGAAACCAGCAAGGAAAACAGTGAGGGAGGGGGGTGTGACCACTCATCCCCGTTGAGATTCACGCTTTTGCGCATCTTGAGGATCCAGGCGCGCATCTCGTGGGGGATGAATGGTCACACCCCCCCTCCCTCGCTGTTTTCCTCGCTGGTTTCCTTGCCATTTAGAATTTCTGTTCGGGTTCAGAAATGAAATTCTTCAGGACCCAAAGACTTTACATAAAGCTCAATATCATATTTTCATTAATACAGGAAGGCAGTTGTGAAACTTGAAAAGCGGTGTTGATGAAAAACCAATTTCACGGTTAAAACTGTCTTTGGCATTTATGACTGTAGAGATGAAAGTCACTCTTGAGCCAACAAAGATATCATCTAGAAACACATGGCCTGTATACTCTCAAGAGATTTTGTGGTTTGTCTTGTATATCACAAAATTTTGTCCAGTTATCCAAAATCAATTTAACCTTCAGTTTTATGTGATATGATGTTTTTTATGACTTTTATTTGAATTATCCTCCCAGTTCCTTTGTTCAGAAGATCTATCAAAGAACCTCCTATATATAATATTTCCTTATTCTGGATTCCAAAACAAAGCAAACATGGAACCAGATGAAGCAACAACCATAAAAGATGCTATACAGAAATCATGGTCAGAATTAAGGACAAACCAGAATGATGTAGGTGCCAAAGCTCTAATCAGTTTTGCAATTGTTTGCATAACAATTTTATGGCTCATATCATCGATGTTAAAGAGATCCATGAAGGGGAAGATTCAATTGCCACCAGGTCCATGGGGATTACCACTGGTTGGAAACCTTCCCTTTCTCGACCCTGAGCTCCATGTCTAGTTGTCTACTATGACAAATTAGCAAAACTATATGGCCCAGTCTTTAAAGTCAAATTGGGTAGCAAGCTTTGTGTTGTATTGAGTTCGCCAGCCATGGTGAAGGAGGCACTCAAGGATAAAGGCACCATTTTTGCAGACCGTGACCCTCCAATCTCAGCGATAGCAATCACTTATGGTGGGTACGACATGATATGGGCACCATATGGTCCACAATTGCGCATGCTCCGTATGGTTTGCATTCAAGAGATTCTAAGTAAAACCAGCCTTGACAGGCTTTGTGCACTCCGTCAACATGAAGTTCGCCATACAGTTACTGATGTATACTCCAAGATTGGCACCCAAATAAATGTTAGAGAACAGATGTTCCTAACCATGCTTAATGTAGTAACAAGCATGTTATGGGGTGGTACACTACAGAGTGAAGAAAGAACTAGTATTGGTGCCAAGTTTCGAGAAATTGTTGAAGAAATTGTGCTAACATTAGGGAAGGCTAACGTGTCTGATTTTTTCCCTGTTCTAGCTAGATTTGATTTGTAAGGTATAGAACGAAAGCAGAAGCAGCTATTAGTGTGGTTAATTTGACCGCATTTTTTATTCTTTCATAGACCAAAGAATGAAGTTAGATCAAGCACAGGAACATGGGAAAAGCAAAGATTTTCTCGACATTCTACTTCGTCATAAAGACCGATCAGATCTGAAGATGCCCTTCACGATGCTTCACCTCAAGGCCTTGCTTATGGTATTTATTTTCAATTCTGTAGGAGTACAATTTTTTTTTTTAAAAGGTAATTTTCTGGAAAATATGACCTAACTAACATTAGTGGGTTTATTATTTTGCACCTTTGCTCACAATTTTTGACTTCAATTAAAAAAATCATTTGAAAATTCTGTTTTTTATGCTGTTTATCTATTTCCAAGCTGATGCGAGTCTTTTGTGATCATTTAACGAGAAATGATTTTATTAGCTACAACTAGTATATGCCTTAATCCATTGGGAAATTTTAGTTTACATCTTTGTTTTTTGAATTAATAATGTTCATCACTGACAAAAAGTCTATACCAGGATGTGGTGGTCGCAGCAACGGACACAACATCATCAACCATTGAGTGGGCAATGGCCGAGACTATGAAACATCCTGATATCATGACCAAAGCTCAGAATGAACTGGACAATGTGGTGGGCAGAAAAAATATAGTGCAAGAATCTCATCTCCCCAAATTGCGGTATTTGGATGCAGTGTTGAGAGAAACAATGCGGTTGCACCCTGCAGCACCACTCCTACTCCCTCGACGTTCGAGAGAAACTTGCACAGTTGGTGGATACACAATTCCTGCAAGGACTCAGGTGTTAGTAAATGCTTGGGGAATACATAGAGACCCTACATTGTGGGAAAATCCTTTAGATTTTCAACCAGAAAGGTTTCTGAAGGAGGATAGTAAAATTGATTTTCATGGTAATGATTTTAGCTATATCCCATTTGGTTCAGGAAGGAGGGTATGTGTAGGAATATCTCTAGCAGAGAGAATGATGCCTCATGTGTTGGCTTCCCTTTTACACTCGTTCAAATGGGAAGTGCCACAAGGTACCGATCTTGATTTAATAGAGAGGTTTGGGATTGTTCTTAACAAGAAAACGCCCCTGTATGCTATCCCTACACCAAGATTATGTAACTCAGAATTATATTGTTAAAAAAAAAATGGTGATTACATGGGGTTGGGTGCCAATGAGAAAGTTAATTGTCTACAAATATTTCCAGTTGTTGAGAATATGAAAAAGAAATGATGTTATTATTAGTCTGGGTGCCATCAACATTCTTATTGAAGCGCATCCAAATGGGGTTTCTTTCCTTCTTCAATTTTAAATTTATATAAGTCATGGTTTTCTAGCACCACTGCGTGGTTGTTTGATTTCTTGTACAATTAAGGCATCAGGAAATGGGCGAGCTAGGGATTGGGTGGCCCTCTAGAATTCCTGATTAAGGCATATATGGATGGGTACCTTGAAATGCTTTTATTTCGAGGCTTGCCCTGATTTTATTAACTTACTTGAATTATTTATAACACTCCAATTATTTATAAATTATAAATAAGACCCTACATCTCCACATTTCATAATTTTAACATTCCAAACCATCCCCTCTTAAACATTGATTTATTACATTTAAGTCGTTACAATATTTCAAGTTTCCCAATTATCTATAAATTATAAAAATGCCCTTACAACTAACCTTTTTAATTTTCCATTTTTCCATTTATATTTCCTATTTTTACAATGAAAACCAATTCCTCTAAAACATTGATTAATTATACTTAGGCCTCTAATATAATAATTTATTTGAAGCCAGCTGATTATTTATAAACTATACATATGTTCTTAAAATAAAAACGAACTGAATATTCGCGCACATAGAGCGCGTCCGCCTCTAGTCTATTATAATACATGCAAGGTTGGATAAACAATTAAGCATATTCAACTAATTTTTTGAATTTTCCATTTTCCCCTCCCAATTGCTTGGTATTCACAAGCAAAATCAATAAGCAGATGACCAGTTATAATTGGTATTTGTGTCTTTGAAATGAAAAAATATTGTTACATTTTTACCATTTTGCCATTCACATTTCATAATTTTTACAATTAAAACATCTCATCTCAAACATTGATCAATTGTACTTAAGTCCCTAACATAATTTATTTGAAGCTCTCTAAGTATTCATAAATTATAAATATGTCGTTGTATCTGACTTTTGGAATCTTATTTTTTCATACTTTTTACAATATAAATCAATCACTCTTAAACATTCATTAATTATACCTAAGTCCCTAGCATCTATAAATAAGTTTTTACGTCTAACTTTTGGATTTCTCATTTTACCCTCCACATTTCATACCTTTTACGATCAAAACCGGTTCTGCTTAATCATTGATTAATAATACTTAAGCTCTTAATATAATTTATTTGAAGCCTCACAGTTATCTATAAACTATAAATAAGTCTTACAATAGTGAGAGGGTAATATTTGGTTATAGTATTGTATTGTATTTTTAACATTTTTAATTAATTAAATTAAAAGTATAAATAAAAAATTTATGATTATTTTACTTATAAATCTTTAGTCAAATCTCATAAAATTTTAAACTTTACTTAATATTAAATTTTTAGAATAAAATAAAAAAATATTGAATATTCGCATACGTAGAGTACGTCCACCCCTGGTATAAACATATATACTAGAGTGCACCTTAGAGAAGAGAGTGAGACATAAGACGGGAAAGGGATCAACAACAATCATCCTACTCCAAGCGGCGGCACTGTCGTTACATTCTTGCTCCCAATTCGATTTTGTTGTGGGGCCATGGAAAAAAAGGATCGAAGGAAAAGATAAAGAAAATAATATAGTAATGTCTTCTAGTTACATAACATATGAGAATTACCTCTTTTCCTTTTGGGTCAGCCCTCCAACATGGACTTTCTGTTGCGCCGCATAACATGCATTTTCTATTTGAATTGGTTTTGGCGCCCTTTCCAAATCAAGGAAAATTTATCACGAATGCATGTCGAGAAAGTTAGGATCTATTGAGTTGAATTTTTTATTCCTAAATTTAGTTTAGTTAATAAATACACTGAAGTAAAAGAAAAAAGTATCAAGAAGTAAAGTTGGGCCAACCTCTGAGTACACGATATGAAACCAATGGTTAAAAATGATAATTAAAAATCGTGAAACAAAATGAAAATAGATCTTGTTCATGATTAAGAAAAATAAAAGGTTTCATTGGTTAAAAAATGACAAACATGACATAAACAGTTAGGCTCTGATAGGTTGGATGCGTTATCTTGATTTTCTTAGAAAAAGATGTCATTAGGATATCTTCATTAATTATAAAATTTGATAGGATGCGGAACAGTAGTCCATCAGCATGGTATGTTTGGATTTTAAGCCAAAAAGGCTTTCCTACATATTGAGAACTAAAGACCTAAATTGTTAATCATTTACCCTTCCACGATATACTTAAAATGTATTTCAATGCCAGTCCCCTCATGGCTATGTCTTTAAAGGGAAATGTATTTCAATGCCCCTTTCTTGATTGATCAATTGAGAATATTGAGCGAACTTCTGGCCCTTCGCTACTAAGGAAATTTTTATGTTAATATTAGTAGAAGTGTGATGGATCCAGTAGCGACAAGTTCTTAATTCAGCATGTTGAATCAATTTACCGACATCCATATTTCATCATGTACTTCCACTTTCCTCCGCTAATACAAACAACATGCCTTATTTTGTTTGAACATGATTTTTGCAATTCATTCCATGTCATTCTTAGCATTAATGATAACTAACCATCATATCAAAAATAAAATTGTGGATAAGAATGTACACACTTCAACAATATCTATAGTTATATGTGCGTACACACACATTAAAAAAAACCCTTAAAATTTAAGGATGTGCTTGGTCCGAGGGTAAATTTTTTTCGGAATTTAGAAGGGATCGGCAGGAGAGAAGAAGAGATAATTAGGAGAATGATCTTTGTAATGATTTCTATCTTCTTGTTTTGATACAAAATTGCTGCAAATGTTTTTGAAGCTCATTTCTTGAGAAAATATTTGCCAAAACGAATCATCCTCAACCTCACTGTTATCACCAGGTAAACCTAGTCTCAAGGAACAATCAACTTGATTATCCATGTTTTCCGAATTCCTAAAGACATGAAAAACTATCAAGAAATTACACATCAAGAATTCACAACATAAACAAGGATTACTTGAAAAATATGTGTCACGCCCCAATTTTCGAAGGAAACGAAAATCCCAAAATCCACTTAGGATTATCCGTTTCCCCCAAAACTCGAGACGCGAGAATTTAATAATAACAGAAACAAATAGCAGCATGAACTAAACATCTGAAACAAATAAAAATCTAACCCGGAGAAGACTGACATGGCTAGCTCACTAGCGGAACTCCAATAATGCAGCTCAAAATCTCTAACCTGAAAGACTACTCGGCTACATTCCAAAAGGAATGTACCCAAGAAGCAAAAGCTCACTCGGGTCAGCAATAAAGCCGGTGTGAGAAATCTTCATCCCAAAAATCAATAAATCCACACGTGACAACATTAAAATAAATCAAACAATACATAACCGCACCATCAGGTAGTTCCTCAATGAGGCAATGATGTTGTCATGCTAATAAATAAATATGCATTATTTATTACTAATATATGAAGTTTATGAGTTATCAATCCTCATAAATGCAACAACCATACAATTCACTCATATTAGACTATTATTGAAATACTAAACAAAACACATTTTTCTACTTTTAGGAAGACATGTAGTTCTCATTCAAGGTTCGAATGAGCTGTTAGTTTCTTCCCTCAAGGCTAACCTAGTATAAGCTAAAATAATTTATACACAATTTCATGGCATGCTCAATTCAATGGTTTAATTGAATTATTTATTTTGTTTTCTAATTCTTGGCTTCTTTTTCCACAATCGCACTCTCCTCCTGTGCCGAACACACCTCACCCAAGTGTGTCTCCCTTGCCATCGAAGCCACTCGGAGCGTACATGACCCAAGTGGGGTGCCACCTCGAGTGTCATGTCATCTCACCCGAAGTTCGATCACTGACAAGCATTCTACACATACAACCGAACTCACATGGAACGGTGCACCGATATGCAAGCAAGTCTGCATACCCATAATAATATCACACGTATACAAGCAAGTCTGTATACAAAATTTTCATTTCTTTTCACATTTTTTTTTTCTGGAGTTGTGGAAAGAAGAACATTTACCAAGTATTTTATTTGAGTCATTATTTTTCCAAATCAATTAACGTCACCTCACATTCCCTTTACAAGAACAATAAATACATAAAAACATTAGCAAGGTGATATTCACAACATGACAAAAATCTATTTTGCCATCTCCTTCAGAAAAGAATGAAAAACAAGTGTGTCGCAAGCACAAACATTTTTTTTTACATGGTCACATACGCGTGACAAGAAAACAAGTTCCATTACTGGCTATACCTGACTATCCTTATGGAAATCCACCTTTTCTTTTGAAAACCATCTATCATGACCACATCTATTGATTAGACAGTGACAATCAATATAGAACATACACTGTCAACATACATATCCATACCCATACCCATTTATTATATGACCTTGGTCCTCTTTACACTGTCCCCACACCAAGTAGTGAGATACTCCTAATGGATATGATTGGTTTGTCAGTTCCACTTACATTCAATTATCTACTTGGTAAAGGAATTTTTTTTGGAGATTTTGACTAGTTCGAGAAAACCCAACAAAGAGAAATTTGTTAAAATTGGAAGTTAGAGTTGAATAACAATGAGGTTCTCTGTGCAAGTCCAAGATAGGAAAAAATCCAAAATGCACACGCCTTTTTCTCCATGTCAATAAGCTCCTTACGTGGCAAATCTACAAATCCCTACTCATTCACAAGCTACCCTGTTATTTGTTTCTCTTTATCCAAACCCGACTACATCATACATGTCATGTTATAAATTTGATATTTTAAGGATTCATCAAGACAACTAATAAATACCCAAGTATGTGGCAAAAAGGTTTTGAACACACAAGCTATGTCGAAAACATGGATTTGCTTGGAGTGAGAGAATGACACATAATGCTAACTTAAGTATGTAGTGCTAGATAAGGCATTCTAACATGTTGTCTCACACAGGATTGGCCCAACCCCCTTAACCACCTCACCTAGCTATGCTATTTAAAGTGAATGTCTCACTTGATTTAGATGATGCTCACATGGGCAGCATATGGTCCCCATAAGCATCAAAGCTTCATCTACTCATGTTGATCAGAATCTGCATAAAATCAATATGACACAAACCTACCGACTCAGCCCGTTTGAACCCCAAATGGTCGATTCGTGGCTCAAAAAACACCGACCACTCACTTATCTCAAATCACATTAACAAACACTTGACCCATAATCACCAACAAGAAAACACGTACACGAATCATGATTTAGAGGTTCGAAAACACAAACAAAATTTAGATTGAGAACGGTGAAAACCTAAACACCAAACCATACTAGAAAGAAAAAAAAAATGGAGAATGGGAAAACACTCAATCGTCAGTAAGCCATCGAACACACCAAAATCAACAAACAAAGATACGGGTATTTCAAAAAGAGGAACTCATATAGAGAATGAAAGAAGACTCACATACAAGAAGGGAATGGAGAAAACTCACAGTAAAAGTAAAGGAGAGGAAGAAAAACTCACTGAAATTGCAAATTGCAAAGGATTGCGCAGCCAACGCTATCGTCCCATCATCCCGGCATAAATCCACCACACCACCAAACAAACACCAACACAAAACAGAGAGCTTCAAGAAGAAAAGACAACAAGACTTACTTGCTAATGAGCTGAACTCTTGTTTTCTTTTTACTACATCCAAATGGCCATCACTCTTCAACCAAACGACAAACACAAACCCCGCCCAATTTTAATCCATCCAAACCTCCCTAATCTCCCCCACATCAGATCCAATTGCTAACTCTGATTTCAACAACTTGAGCTGACCCTGAAAAAGACAAGTACCAGCCAAAGCTTGGAGATCGTTGTGATCAAACCACTGGATTCGTTCCAACAAACAGCAACTTCAAACTTCGGTAGAACCAAAGTCGCATTCAGCAAACGAGCAACACCAACACCATCACACAAATCATGTCCCATCTGATTGAGGCCACCATAGCAGTCCACTCTGATTTATCCATTACTCTGTTAAATGCCCTTCCAACCACCATTTACAAGGTCTCCACTCTACAATCCAAAGCACAGATTTGCAACCAACAGTTCCTTCTCAAGTTTCTGAATCAATGGCTCTTCATTTGATTTCTAAGGAAGGGACTCAAACCATCAGATCAGGAAACAGCGAGCACGGCGGCGGAGGCCTCTCCTCCACCACCACAACCATCGCCGCCTCTCTCTATCGCATCTCTCTGCCAATCAGGCATAGCCCTTCCTTCATCTTCATCACCTCGCCATACCTCTCTCTCGTCATGCACACAGTCGAAGCAGAGATCGTGAGGAGGAAGGAGGAAGAATTTGTGAAGAAAGGGAAAAAGGAGAAGGAAGGATAAAAGAAAATGGAAGGAATAGGGTTTACTCTTTATAAGGTGGGTGGCTATTTGCCCCCACCGAACTTTCGAATACACCCCCTCTTTCACAAAATAAAAACCCTACTTATTAGTTTAATAAAAAGTCCACAACCAAGCCCAAATACAATTGGGTAACAACCCATCAACGTTAGGGTTTACAAAAAAAAATTTATATTTATTTAATTAGGCGGGTATTACAATATATGTATATCTTAGAAACTATATGTAGAAATTTTGAACTTACAAATGTGTTTAGAGTGTTTCGAAACATAAAAGGAGGAAAGATAGCTTTCAATATATGAGAAAAAAGTAAAAACTAAACTAGATCAAACTTTGTGTTCGAAACATGATTATTAGTAAGGTGTTGAAACTAACTAGTAGTGGAAGTCACACCAAAAGTGTGAGTTTACAATCATGATCTAAACAAACTAGAAACAACACTCATTGTCTTGCAGTATTACACTAATTATTTACCTTCTGCAAGGTTAAACATCTATCTTAACTGACATATACTAACAATACTCCAATATGCCCTTTCTAATTATAACTTATAGTTTACTATAAAAAGCCTTGTAATTTATTTGTTCTTATTTATTTAATTAAATTTATTTATTTATTTGTTCTTATTTATTTAATTAAATTTATTTGTTCTTAGTTTACTATATCAAAATCAAAATGTTTATAAGAATCTACAAATCATGAAAATTAAATCTAAGGGTTTGTTTAATTTACATAATTTTTTTTTTCTAAGGGTTTGTTTGGGTGAAGGAATTTTTTTTTCGAAAATTTACCAAAAATAAGAAGGGAGTGGAGGAAAAGAGGAAGAGACAAAGAAGAATATCTTTTTTTTAATGATCCCCATCCTCTTGATTTTATGCAAAAATCGTTTCATATATTTTCTTAGTTCACTCTCTAAGAAAATATTTGCCAAAATGAATGGCCGTCAACATCAAGATGAAAATCTTTTTTTCCATTTCAATTTTCCTTTAAAACCATATACACCTTAAGATGAAATTCAAAATCTTAATAAAAATACCTTTTTATTATCTTTGGAATTATCACCGTTGTTGCCAATGTCAACAGGTAAACCTAGTCTAAAGGTACAATCAATTTGATTTGCCATGTTCGCCGAATACTTAATGACATGCAAAAATAAACAAGAAACTCCACATCAAGAATTCACAATGTAAAACAAAGATTACTTCACAACAAATTGTAGAAACTATATATAGAAATTTTAAACTCACGGGTACGTTGATAATGAAAACACAATGGAGGAATGATAGCTTTCAATGTACGAGAGAAAGCAAAAAATAAACCAGATGCAAATTTGGAGTTCAAAACATAATTATTAGTGAGGTGTTGAAACTAACTAGTACTGGAAGTCATACCATAAGTGTGATTTTACTATCATGATCCAAACAGACTAAAAATGAAACTTGTTATTTATGTGCCAATTGTTGTATTATTTTAAGATTTTACCTTTTGAAACTGAAACTACTTACTTCTAAACTGGTATATACTAATATAATTCCAAAATGCCATTTCTGGTTATATATATAAGTTTGTTTACATCATTCCGTTTATTTTTAAGAACTGTTCTCGCAAGAACATCTCGATATACTAGCTGAAACCTAGTATCGGCATCGTTCTCCTGAATAATTCGAAGAAATGATTTTTGCAAATCTTATTTTATTTACAGTCGTATATTATCTTATCTGTATGTTTGTTTTGTATTATCTGTTTTTCTCTCCTGTAATTCGTTTTCTGTGCTCTTTGTAAGCTTGTTTTACTCTGATTTTAGAGTAGTCCTGGGTAGAAATTGGTATCAGAGCCAGCCTTCTTTTTTCTTCCGAGAGGAATAGTGGTGAGTCCTAGGTGTCGTTGGTCAGCCGTTGATAGCGTTGGTAAGCCAGTCAAAGTATGTTGGTCAGCCGTCATGAACCCTGAGTTAGTTCTAAACTGGTATATACTAATATAATTCCAAAATGCCATTTCTGGTTATAACTCTAGTCCATTATAGCTTCAATTTCTATCTAGAGTTTTACAAAACTTGATCTCTACACTCAAACAATACACCAACATGGCGGGTTTTTCCTTTCAAGAATGCATTAATTTATTAAACTTTGAGGAGCAATAATTTTTCATTATTTTCAATGGATCAAACTAATGAATCTTTTTAATTGCAACTCTACAAATGAGTAAGTTGTTTTAGTGTATTTGTTATTGCCTACACTATACATGTCATAAAATAACAATGGGTGGTTATCTGCCCCTGCTGTAACTATGAGGGCGTCTACCCTATTAAATCACGAAAATAATGCTCTAAAAATTGAAATTTAAATTCAATAAGTTTAACTTGAGTGTAATTAATCCAAAAAAAATCCGGAATTAAATAGATTAAGCTTAGGAAATTTACAAGTGGTACATTATACACACTTTAAATTGAATCTCATCCCGAGATTCGTAAGGTAAGAGAGTTAAGTAAATTTCAAAAAAATATGACTTGGCAAACGAAATAAAATTTCAAATGAAAATTTATTCATGTTTTACATTCACAGAGAAATTTATTATCATACAAAGCAACACATCAAGCATGTATAGACACGTGTTTACAACATGCTTATATCTATATTGTGTTAATAATAAATTAAAACTTTAGGTACAATTTTTTTTATTAAAATCACTGAAAAATATGGGTGTTAAAATGTCCAAAGAAGCACTCAGGACAGTTGGTTCTAATTTTGAGTAAACTAAATCAAAAAAAAAATCTTAATATTCTCCCTCATCTTTCTTTCTCTATCTTCTCTTCCTATTCTCACCCTCTACATAAAACACAATTGCATTCATCATCTTCTCTTCAAACCATCACATTTAGTAATTTTTTAATTAAATTGTAGATGGTGTATTCATCATTTTCTCCTTAGCCTTTAGATTTTATAAACTAACCAACCGGAAGAAGAAACAAAAAATGCAGCTGCATTCCATTCATCATTCTTTTATATTTTTATTTAGATATCATATGCTATCGTTTTGTAAAATTTCTGCAAAATTTTCATTGTTCTATAGAAGAGCTAGGAAGAGTAAGAAAATGAGCATCGAAAAAGGGAAAGATTAAGTAGAATGGATATTAGGATTGTTTTGGTTGATTCCTCTCTATGTGCAGAGAGAGCTTTTGAAATAAGTATAAGAGGATCCATAGTGGCCTCCTAAATGAGGCTTTTAAATGCTTTCAAAATACCCAATATCCTAAAAAGGTTTAACGAGCCCACCTAAAATGGGGTGCAATTAGTGATCCGACACGACACAATCAATCAAATATGTGGGTTGGGTTTGAAGAATTGACATAGGATCAGCTTGTTTGTTATTTCGTAATTATTATTTAATTAATAAGCATTGTAGCACATATATATATATATATATATTTTTTGATAATTATATGGCTTTGATAGGATTATAGATTGTCACAGAAATAGAAAAAAATAGGATTGTGCCAAATTTGCACATAGATTATGTACAAACTTTATAAAATGGCTTTGGAAATATTAGAAACGTTGTGTGGAAGGTAGTAATTGTGATCAAACACGTCAAGACGGATCAACCTGACATGACACAACATAGAGCCTTGTCGGGTTAGGTTTGAAATCTGTAACATGATTACTAAAAGGGTAGTGGTTTAGGTTTGACAAGTTGACACAATATAATCCATTGCCATCCCTATTCCTAAAGTAAATGAAGAATTCTTGATGGTGCAAATGTTGGATAGATGGACATGGCGACAAGAGGGATCGTTGAAATCTATTTAAGAAGTGGGTAACGCCTTAATGACTTGTTACCTTTTCACATTAGTGGATTTTGCTCTCGATCCATGGTTTTTTTTTTTTTTTTTGCACTAAGAAGTTTTCATATAAAATTGTGGGCCAATTTATATTTTCCATACCGTGTGATTGATAACTCAGTTAATTAATTAAATATTCTTTAAAAGTCAATCTTAGAAATTTCAGGTAGTCTACGCCAGAGAAAAATCACAGTCTTGGACTTCATTCAATATCATCCATATATACCTAAGAAGTTATGTGGACTCCTTGCATATTATAAGAGCTTATACAAGGTTCTCGACGAAATCAAACAGAATTTCAATGCAAACAGAATTTTAAAACTCGAACCAAGAACTTGTGCCACAAATAAAGACCATCCTTAATGTTTTTATTATCAAATAGAAAGGTACAACATAGATAAGGCTTTATCAATCCTAAACTTATTAGCATAGAGTTCAACCTTCAAATCTCTACCCGAACATTACTACATGTACCAAGGCCAATGCTAAAAGTGCAAATATTTAGACAAATAATATATAGATCTTGGCAACCTGGGTTCTCGTGGCTCCATCACTTGTCCATTTGCCTTCTATATTTAAGGCCACAACCATTGCATAAAATCTGAAATAAAAACAAAACAAAAATATAAATGAGAATAAAATGTTATTCATTTACCAGGAGCAATTGTACTCGTAGTAATAAGAAAGTTGAGTTAGGTAAGTGGTAGGATCCAATTTATAATGTTGCCGGATAGTAAATTCCTTAATGAATATTGAAATATATTTAGATGATGACAGGAAAGAAAGGGTAGGAGGAAAACACAAATAAAATAATAGTAATGAATTCTATTTACATAACCAAATTAATGAGAATTACCTCAATTCCTTTTGGGCCAGTCCTCCAACATGGACTTTTAGTTGCGCCACATAACATGCATTTTCTATTTGAAGTTTTTTTGGCAGCCTAATCAAACCAAAGAAAAATTACCACAAAAGGAGATGGAGGAATTTTGAAATTTCAAAGTCGAAAGACATAAAATGGCTTCAGATCAAAAATAGGTACTCATCAGTTCAATAAAATATTATAATATATACAAACGTTACTAGATGCATTACTCAATATAAATCAAGTCCTATGCTAGTAAGAAAAAGATTTGCAAAAATGAATGGCCGTCAACATGAAGATGAAGAACTTTTTTCCATTGCAATTTTCCTTTAAAAAAAACCATATACACCTTTAGATGAAATTCAAAATCTTACCTTTTTTTCATTATTATCTTTGGAATTATCACCGTTGTCACCACTGTCACCAGGTAAGCCTAGTCTTAAGGTACAATCAATTTGATTAGCCATGTTCGCCGAATACCTAAAGACATAACAAGAAACTACACATCAAGAATTCACATTGTAAAACAATGATTATTACTTCACAATAAATTGTAGAAAGAAATTTTAAACTCACGGGTACGTTGATAATGAAAACACAATGGAGGAAGGATAGCTTTCAATGGATGTACGAGAGAAAGCAAAAAATGAATCGATCTAAATATAGAGTTCAAAACATGATTATTAGTGAGGTGTTGAAACTAACTAGTACTGGAAGTCACGCCATAAGTGTGATTTTACCATCATCATTCAAACAAACTAAAAATGCCACTTGTTATTTATGTGCCAGTTGTAGTATTATTTTAATATTTTACCTTTTGCAAGCTGAAACTACTTATTTCTAACGAAAATTCTAGGGGTTGAGGGAGGGAACGATGCTTCGAGATGAGTGACATCGCGCATCTTGAGGCTGATGCATGCATCTCAAGGCCGATGAGTGCATCTCGAAGCGGATGGGTGATTACCACCCATCTCTCACCCCTTTCCCTCCCTCGACCCTAGCAAAGCTCTATTTCTAAACTGATATATACTAATAGGGTTTTTTAAATGTCGAGGAAACCAGCCAGGGAGAGGGGTGAGGGATGGGTGTAATCACTCATCTCCCTCGAGATCATTGATGACACGCACTTTGAGAGGCACTGGTTTCTTCGACGTTTAGAAACGCTGATACGAATAATACTCCAAGATGCCATTTCTAGTTATAAATCTAGTCCATTATAGCTTCAATCTCCATCTAAAGTTTTACAAAACTTGATCTTTACACTCAAACAATACACCAACATGGCGGGTTAAACTTTTCCTTTCTTAGCTCATAGCTCATGACCAGGATTTATATATGAGTGATTCTACACAGCGAGGAAACGGGCGAGGTGGGAGCCGCTCATCTCTCTTGGGATGCACGCGCAAAAAGTCAACACACGCATCCCTAGTGCGATGAACGGCTCCCACCCCCGCCACCTCACTTCCCTCGCTCGTTTCTTCGCTCATTTCCTCGACATTTAGAATTTCTCTTTATATATAATAAAAGTACTACAGTCAAGAATGCATTAATTTATTAAATTTTGAGGAGCAATAATTTTTCGTTCTTTGTAATGGATGATACTAATGAATCTTTTTAATGGCAACTATATAAATGAATAAGTTGTTTTAGTGTTTTTTTTTTCTTTCCAAAATTGGGATGTTGACCCATTTTATTCATATAAAAATTCACGCCCGAAGGCTACATGACTGACCCAATAGGGTTAACTAAAAAGCCGAAACAAAGCCTCACAAAAGATAGGATGCACCAATATAAGCCTAGACAAAATCAGTCTTTGTACCTTTTGGTTTTTGTCCTAGTTCTATTGGATTTTCGGGGACAAATGTTGATATCTTTGGTGTGGCGCCTCTTATTCATCTTTCCATCTGACATAGCCCCTAAAGCCAAATCATTGTTCGCTACCTGTGGATCAAGCTCAGATTCTGAGTTGACGTCATCACTATCCTCACTAGAACTTTCGAGTGTACTGTGGTCCAATTTCGGCGGTCGAAGTAACCTATTTTCTCTGAACAAAGATATAGCCTGATTCAAGTTGTCTCCGACTCTTTTATAATCCGGGGAAGTTTTGATAACATATTTGTCAAAATGTCTCTTTAACCTGAGCAGAGACTGCAAATCATCATCCGAGAATTCTTGCACTTGCTGACCCTGTATAGCATCCCCTAGCTATGTGCTAGTAGCACCGATAAATGGGTTGCAGGGCGCTGGCTGAGGCGAAACCTCGACCCCTGTCTTGGTGCAGGGCGTAGGCTGGGGCGAGGCCACTTCCACTGCCTTGGTGTCGGGCGCTGGCTGAGGCGAGACTCTGTTCTCTGGTGTGGTGCATGGCGCGGCATTGGCGCAGGCCACGTCCGTGCAGGGCGCTGGCTTGGGCGAGGCCATGGCCTCTGGCTTGAGGCAGATCGCTGGCTGAGGAGAAATCACGGTCCCTCTTGAAGGGTAGAGCACTGGCTACTGCGAGACCGGTTCTGGCTGAATATCAGACCGACTCAACGCCCCCGCTGTGAAGGTTGCATATTAGAGTATATTTGATTTCAATAAAATTTGCCATAAGTGAGAAGGGAGAGGAGAAGAGAATGAAGACCTTGCATGTGATAATCGCTATCCTCTTAATTTGTTACAAATAGTGGTAAATATTTGGGGTTAAGACCATGAAATGACTTTTTCTACAATAACATTAGGTTATAGCATTAAAAAATTATTTATAAGTTAAAAAAAATTCACAACACAATAGTGTTTCAAAAAATTATTAATTCACTCGTACACACTAGCAATGCAACTTTCAAATTTAAAAATACAAGAAACAAATAAATGATATATAGAAAAGTGTATATTTATTTATTTTATTTTTTTTCCTTTAGTGGTTTGCTAGAAATTAGAGCCTAGGTCCAATGTAAACTCGGACCCAATAGTTTTCTTTATAGGCACATTTGGGTTTTTATCTAATTTGAGGATAAATTCATAATATTACACTACAAAAAAAACCTCAATAGCTACAAATACTAGAGATAGAATAAAAAAAACATCACTAATTAAAAGATTTGCAACGGCAAAAAACCGTTACTAAATCTTTTCGTAGTTGTCAACACCCAAAATTATAAAAACTGTGATTGTGACGGGAAAACCGTCGCTAAATTCAGAAAAAATTGTAGCGAATTAAAGCATTAGCCACGGTAAAGGAGCCGTCGCAAAGTTTTACAAATAAAAATCAGCTACGGTATAAGCCGTCCCTAATGGATTTTTTGAAAATATATATATATACAAAAAAACATTTAGCCATGGTAAATGAGTTGTCGCTAAGTTTTACAAATAAAATTCATTAGCTATGGTATAAGTCGTCCCTAATGGATTTTTTGAAAAAAAATATATATACACAAAAAAAACATTTAGCCACGGTAAATGAGCCGTCGCTAAGTTTTACAAATAAAAATCTATTAGCTACGGTATTAGCCGTCCCTAATGGATTTTGAAAAAAAAATACATATATACAAAAAAAAAATGTAGCCACGACAAATGAGTTGTCGCTAAGTTTTACAAATAAAAATCATTAGCTATGGTATTAGCCGTCCCTAATGGATTAAAAAAAATACATATATACCAAAAAAATATTAGCTAAAATCATTAGCTACGGTATATTAGCCATCCCTAATTTTGCTTTTGGTATCAATCTATAGGATAATCCA
This sequence comes from Berberis thunbergii, assembly GCA_003290165.1. Classification (NCBI taxonomy): domain Eukaryota; kingdom Viridiplantae; phylum Streptophyta; class Magnoliopsida; order Ranunculales; family Berberidaceae; genus Berberis; species Berberis thunbergii. The sequence goes on along the minus strand of QNQO01006711.1, from coordinate 25,523 downwards.
ATGGATGTGATCTAATCTAATCTTTATTGTGATCAACGGATAAGGATAATCCAAAAGAGTAGCCCTCATTTTTGCTCTTTTCTTAGTTTCTCTTCAAAATCAGAGAAGGAGAAGGAGAAACCAAGAAGGAGCTAAAAAGGGGAGGAGAAAAAGAAAAGAATAAGAGAAGGAGGAGGGCGATTCAGGCGAAGAAAGAAGAAAATGGTGGTGCCGTGGTGGTACTCTCTGTCCCTTATTCTCTACTCTCTATCACCTCCGCCCACTCCAACCCCGCCATCTCCTGCGTGCGTCTTCTTCTTCTTCAGGTAAGAGAGAAGTTTTAGTAATTCATAACCAAGGCTAACATTTGTTAAATGTTAAAATTGCATACATTTGTCGAATGTTCTCTTTACCTTATATAATAGTGGTTGTTACTTCACTGCATGACTTAAGCAGATGAGGCTCATCGAGGGGAAACATTTTTTTGTAAAAGTTTCTTTAAAAGAGAAGCTTTAGTAATTCTTTTAGCTACAATTTCTTTGTTACGGTATAAGTCGCCCCTAATTAATATATATATATATATACACACAAAAAATGAAGTTTTGGCCGAGAAGAAATCGCTCCCATCCTTGGGGTTTTGTGAGAGATTTGGGGTTTTTGTGGGAGAGAAAAATCACTAAGTTGTGAGAGAGAAGAAATCGAAGAGAAGAAAACCCATCCTTCTTTATATTCTTCATCTTCGTCTCCTTTCCCCATTTTTTTTCGCTCTTCGCGGCACTTCTCTGCGTATTCTTCTTCCTTCAGAGTCAGATAAGAAAACCCAAAACCCATCATGGATTCAGATAAGGGAAAGCTCTTCATTGAAGGGATTTCATGGGAGACAACAGAGGAGAAACTCACGGAGCATTACGACAATTATCAAGGAAGGATATATGTAGTCTTATCCTAGACAGTTTTATAATTTGTTAAAACTTTTCCTCTATTATTTTGTGTTCTCTGAAATTGAACAACCTGTTTTTGCTCATTTTTTGTTTTGTTTCCTCCAATAATTTCCAGGAAGATGTGAAGATAATGAAGAAAATGAACGTGGATACTTACAGGTTCTCTGTTTCTTGGTAAAAAATTATACTAAGTGAGTAGTAGCATGAGCATAATTTTGATGTGGATGAATTGCTAATAGGGAAATTTCGAAAAGTTGAAAGTGTCCTTGAAGACTTTGTTACTATTTTGAAGGGCCTCAATTTTTACGATTATAAGGTTAAGAACAATAATTAGTTGGTGACGATTGTTTTTTGGCTTTAGATGGGAAAAAAATGGATGAAGTGAACCAATAAGGCATAAATTATTACAAGATTATGCATAGGTTTGTTTCAAGGAGCTTGGTGACAGAGTGAAGCATTGGATCACCTTGAATAAACCATGGACCTTTGCGAGTTGTGCTTACAACCTGGTGATCCATGCACCTGGTAGTTGTTCTAAATTCATCGAAAACTGTATTGCTGGGGACTCCGCAACAAAGGGCTACTTCAGTAAGACAGTATATTCAATCAAAGTTGCTTAGACTACGTTGGACTCCTGATCTTCATATCTTTTTTCTTCATGCTGTTGAAAGGCTCGGTATGAGAATGATTTAGAATTTTTTTGGATCATCTTACCCATATTCTCTTTGATATTCTTATTGCCTTTCAGTCATTTGTTTTTACTCTTTTTGACTAGTTAAAGTGCCTTCGTTTTTCTGCAGGCCGAAAGATTGTTTGATTTCTATAAAACTTGCAGACGCTTTGAATTTGGACGGGGAGAAAATTTTATTAAGATTGAAAAAGCATGGACACTCCGAATTTGTCTTTCCAAAATCTTTTTTGTTGTTTTTTTGTTAAACCTTGATTCAAAATTTGCCAGTTTTAGTTTTTCCTTGATTGTAAATCCATGTAAGTTTTCTGCTTATGTAGCCCAATGAATCATATATATATAATTTTCAATTTGAGGTTGATAGAGTATAAACTTGTTTAGGATTGTATTTTTTGTGATGGACAAGTTATTGATTATACGAACAGGTTAGTGTATTAGTCATCATTTACGGTGAAAATTAATATAATTGTGTTCAAGTTTGAAATGCTTCTTCTGAATGACAAAAAAAGGCAATGAGAAATCTGAAAATTAATAGAAAGAACTAATTCCATTAAAAAAATGAATTTTCATTAGTAATTTTTTTAGCTACAACAAGTTAGTATTAGCAACGGCAAATATCGTCGCTACATTTGCAACTTAGCAACGGTTTAAAGCTGTCGCGAAATTTGCAACTTAGCAACGGTTTGATGCCGTCGCTAAATTTGAAACTTAGCAACGGCATATTAGCTGTCGCTAAGTTTTACAAATAAAAATTGAAACTGCTACGGTATAAGCCGTCCCTAATGGATTTAAAAAATATATATAATATATATAAAAAAACATTTAGCCACGGTATATTAGCCGTAGCTAAGATTTACAAATAAAAACTATTTGCTACTGTTTATGCGGTCCCTAATCGATTTTTTGAAATAACAAATATATATATAAAAAAAAAACATTTAGCCACTGTATATTAGCCGTAGCTAAGATTTTGATGCAGGAGGATCCGAGTCAGATAATGCTGAACTGTCAGATAGCACGTTATTAGCACTAAGATATCTCGAATTAGCAAATCAGCGCAAGAATGACAAAAAATCATAATTCTATTTCAAATTTGGCAATTTAGAGTGCGTTTTAGTATTTTGGCCATAACTTTGGCTACGAATATCAGAATCGCGCAAACAACCCCAATTCGGAAAGCTCTTTTCAATGCGCATGTTGTGGTCAACTAGCCATGCTTGTTGCACATATTTTTAAGGCAAATATCTACCATTTCCCCTTTCGAATCCACAAATTTAGTAGTTTTTTTTCTCTTTTTGGTAATTTTTCAATTATTGTTTAGGAAGCGAATCTGAACCCAATTTGGGCCAGATTTCTGGCAGTTTATTTCTTTCATTACGTATTTTGTTTTAGCATGAGTATTAGGGTTTTGCTATTTTTGGTAAAATTATAATAATCACGAATTTTAGCTATAAAGCCCGGCTTCTGGGCTAATTTTAGAGGGACCTTTGATTTGAGTAATTTGATTAAACATTAGAGTTATTTTCTCTATGTTTTTTGGGTAATCTTCTTTTGTTCTTCCCTGTCAATCATCTGTTGCTATTAGCCTGCAGAATAATCACTATTCTACCCGGTGTCAGATGTATAGATAAAAACACTTTGCTACGGTTTATGCCGTCCCTAAGCGGTTTTTTTGAAAAAAATAATATAGACAAAAAAAATATTTAGCCACGGTATATTAGCCGTAGCTAAGATTTAAAACTATTTGCTACGTTTTTTCCGTCCCTAATCGATTTTAAAAAAAATTTATATATATATATATATACACAAAATAAATAAACCTTTGGGCGCGAATAAAATTGGGAATCTTGCGCATTTGAGAAGAGCGTATTTGAGAGGAAGAAGCTTTGACATCCCGCGTCACCCCGCTGAGAGGAAGAACCCGCGTCACCTGTTGAGGGCCTAATCTCCTTCTTCATCCAAGCTTTGGGCGTGAATTAGGAATAACATCTCCTTCTTCATCTTCTTCAAATTTAAGGTGGGAGAAATTTGGGTTTTTTGTGCTCTATTCAGGGCTCAAGGTGAGTAAAAACCAATTGATACGATTTGGTTTGTGGTTTCAAGATGAAAACCGAGCCAAACCTAATCATATTCATTGGTTTGTGCAAATTTTCTTCTTCTTCTTATTCTTTGAAGATTTCAAAAACATATATGTTGATGTGAATGTAATGGGCTGTGGTGTTATCAGAAGATTTTCACTCCTTTCTCACTTGAACGTACGCCCTATGTTTCCACCCTTGAAAGAAGCAGAAAAATCGCGACATGTCATGAAGTTATCGGAATATATCTAGATTTATCACAGATATCACAATATTTTCTCAGAAAATAATGATTGTAAATCGAAAGTTTGATGAGGTTATTGTGAAATTAGAATTGTGAACAAGTGCCTGTATAAAATTTTACTTCAAAACCATGCTATTGTTACTTCTTTGTGAGTATAAGACTATAATTTAGATGTTTGATTACTAGTTTCTAAGAGAGGGTCTGAGTAGAAGTTCCTGTCACAATGAACTGGCCAAATTTAGATACAATGAAAGAGAATTGTGTAACTTGTTGTAGTTTAATGTCCCTGAAAGAATAATAGAGGGTTGCTTTCATGTTTCCCCAAGTTAATGATATGTGGAAGGAGCAGAATGATTGAGAAGGGTTTATCTAAATTTATATTCTCTAGTTTTTGTCATGTTATCGTCAATTTACTATATTAAGTTGTGTGTTTTCTTGAGATGCTTATATCTTATAAATGGTTTCATCGATGCTCCTTGCCATGATATATGTATATGCAATATCTTTTAACCACTTTATAGATAAATTAATTAAGTAAATTGGGGTTTTTTTGGTGTGAGCGTTGATCTTTAAGTTTTTAATAGAGAAAATAGGGGCCAAATGGTGATTAGTGTGGTTGACAATAAGAAATAGAGATATTTTAGTCGACTATCTCAATGTTATTGTAGGAGAAATCGAGTCTCTTTGAAGATCACTACATAAAAATTTTCCTCGTGTTTACATAAAATTGATAAAAGAAAATGTAAACTTAAAACGAAAAGACTCTTTTACCAAACAAAAATACTGATTAAAAGAATTTTCATAATAAATGGAATTAAGCTATATTATACTATTTAAAAAGGCTAAACAATGAATTATTGAGTTGATCAATAAAGAAAATATTATATACTTGATCACCATGAACTCCTTCATGATATCATCAGTCAAGTCATCAAGTTGTATGGAAGAATATGGTAAATTGATGTTTTGCACAAGGAAAAAAAAGTTGTGTTGATGTAACTCTCAAATTTGCCTATGTTTCACTATAAAAGACATTCTTACAAAACTGCCAATTGTGAAGAAATCCTATAATAGGGATACTAGCAAAGTGAGCACTAAATTATGGTTTAAAATATTTGGAATTACACATACAACAAGATTTGATTCATGTAAATGAATATAAGAAAGTGCATGTGAAAAGGATTTCTAAAGGAGCATCAAGTTGTTTGGGAATTAGATAATGCTAGAGCGGAAAGTAGGTGTCGAGGTCTTATTTAGATAGTGTCTTAAGTAATAACTTAGATTACTTGTAAGACTCATTTGGTTTCAATAAAAAATATTAACTGTTTTCTCTCACATTTTAATGAACAAGCTTGCTTTTGATGTTTAATCATTGATGATTAGATTGCCATTCACAAATTCTTTGACATGGAAGTTCTGATTTTTGAATTCTTATGCAAGACTATATATTGTTATGCATGAGTACTGTTTGTTATAAAGCTTATCTTCAAATTTATCCTGATTGTTTCATTTATTTTGAACTTTGGGTTTGTTAGATATAATTGTGTTGATCCCCCATTTACATGGCTTTTAGGGATAGAGCATCCCACAGAAATAACATTTTGAGTTTGTAAAACCTTACAAGGGCAAGCTTCAAATTTGAATAGCCGTAAAAAAATAATGTATAATAGCAACTGATGTATACTTGTTTTAATTCATCTTTTTAAAATAACATGTTTAGATATGCTTTTCAATTAAACAAAGTGGCGGGATCACAAGTCTTACGCAATATAAAATCTTTGTCGTGTTTATGCCAACTTAAGAACAATGTGTATATGAACTTATTTTTTTGTTAGAAAGATCTCATACAACAGCCCTAGATGTCATGAAAAAAAACAGTGGTGTCTGCTTGTGTAAGGACATGTGGACCTTTATGTTCAAGTAAACAACACCAACTAACAAATACATTATACATCTTTCTGCATTATAACATCTAAATTAGGGGTTAGTTCAAAGTTTTTCAGATGATCCAAAAGCATAACCTTTTTGTGAACTTAAACTCATCTCCTTCACAGAGCATTACCTGAAGAAGGTTTTGCTTAGGGAGTTTGCATAAATTGTAGTGGTCATGTATGCATTTGCTTTGCTTAGCGGTAAGTTTTGCATGTACCTTCATCAAGGAAGCACAGACTCTTCGAAAACTTGTCGTATTCAATTCTTTGCTCAAGAAATTTCAACTTCAAGAATCAGTCTTCCCTTCATGTATTTTTTTTTCAAAAAAGCCAAAAAAAGGAACACAACAAAGGGCCAGAATAGAATCTTCAGTTTGCTTTAGAAAATTTCGTCCCACTATAAAAAAAAAATTTGTAATCTTTTCGAACACTTGGTTAATAGGCAGAAAATGTCAATTATGACAACTATTTCCTCTTCAAGTACAACAATCCATTCAAGCCGCTTATTCATGGCTATTTTTATTGACCAACTTGTTTTGGTCTCCGTTAGAATATCAAATAAACTTGAATATTTAGTGTCTGATGAGTTTTAGTTTGCATTTATAAAGATATTTTTGCTTTCCATAAATGTAAATTAATAAATTCAGCTTGATACTATTATCCAGGCTAAGCTAGATTACAACATGGAAAAAGATTGGATTAAGCATAATTGTCTCAGCACCGAATATCAACTAGGGCTCCGCACCTTCCTTAATGATGCTTTTGAGTTGATGTCATTTCATGGAAAGATAAAATGTCCATGCAAGAGGTGTCGTAACAGGCAATTCCAAGTTCGTGACACTGTTCATGAACATCTAATCATTTTTGGGTGGGATAGTCAGTATGCCAAAGGTATATGGGTACACCACGGTGAATTGAAAGTATTGGATGCAATTGCAGATGAAGAAGATTCAGAAGAAGAGGACGATATGGAAGGCATGTTACATGACGCATTTGGGCAATCGCCAATTATGGGTGAACAAGAAGACATTCACCATTAACCTAATGAAGAGGCAATGTCATTTTACAAGTTAGTTGAGGAAGCTGAGCAAGAGCTATACCCTGGTTGCAAGAACTTCAACAAGTTGTCCTGCCTTGTCCACTTGTTTCACTTAAAGTGTCTAAATGGTTGGACCAACAAATTTGTAACTCAACTACTCAAATTTCTTAAAAAGGTGTTCCCCCTTGGTGAATGTTTGCCTGATTCGTTCTACAAGGCGAAAAAAAATTGTGAATGATCTTGGCCTTGGTTATAACAAGATTGATGTTTGTCCCAATGACTGTATTTTGTATCGAAATGAATTTGTGAATGCAGTATAATGTCCTGTATGTCACTTATCAAGGTGGAAACAAGCAGATGATGGGTCTAATGTACTTACTAGTAAGAGACGTGAGGTAGCTGCTAAGACAATGTGGCATTTCCCACTTATTCCAAGGTTACAGAGGCTATTTATGTCAGATAAGACAACATCAAGCATGCGTTGGCATGCAGACTTACGAGCACGGGACAATGTCCTAAGGCATTCTGCTGATTCTATGGCCTGACAACATCTCGATAATCAATTCCCAGACTTTGTTGTTGATGGTCAAAATGTCAGGTTAGGATTGGCAAGTGATGGCTTTAACCCATTTGGAACTCTTAGTATTGCCCACTGCACATGGCCAGTTATCTTAATTCCATATAATCTACCACCATGGATGTGTATGAAACAACCTTTCTTTATGATGTCATTGCTTATTCCTGAACCTCGTGCTCCAGGCAATGATATTGATGTATATCTACAGCCATTGATTGATGAGTTGAAGGAATTATGGGTCGACGTTGGGCGTCTAACATATGATGCATCAATGAATGAAAATTTTGTGAGGCGTGCAACTATCTTATGGACAATTAATGACTTTCCTGCATATGCAAACTTGTCTGGGTGGAGCACAAAAGGCAAGTATGCATGCCCCACTTGCAATGTGAAGACATCACGTCATTATCTAAAAATTCTCGAAAGTTTTGTTATATGGGTCATCATCACTTTCTAGCTCAGACTCATAGATATAGACGTCAAGTAGAACCATTTGATGGAAAGATTGAACTACGATCTCCTCCCCCTAACTTGACTGGGCAACAATTGCTAGCCGAGGCAAGTAAGGTGACAATAACATTTGGGAAGCACCATGCACAAGTAGTTGGCTCTAAGCGCAAAAGGGATGGTGAAGGAGTAATAGGGTGGAAGAAGAAAAATATTTTCTTTTCATTGCCTTATTGGGAACATCTCTTAATATGTTATAACCTTGATGTGATGCATATCGAGAAGAACATTTGCGAGAGTTTAGTTGGAACACTACTAAACATGGAAGGGAAAACCAAGGACACGTTGAATGCCCACTTGGACCTGCAAGAACTGGACATTAGGCATGCCCTGCATCCAGAAACTACTTTTGGTAAGGTTCATTTGCCTAAGGCGTGTTACTCCTTGACCGCGAAAGAGAAATAGCTATTCTGCACGGTGCTCTCCAAGGTTAAAGTGCCAGATGGCTATTCGAGTAACTTATCACGATGTGTTCGTGTGAAAGAATGTAAAATATCAGGATTGAAGAGTCATGATTGCCATATATTAATGCAACATCTACTGCCAATAGCAATTCGCAAAATTCTTCCCAAAGAAGTTAGTACAGTTTTGATAGAGCTAAGTACGTATTTTCGTGAATTGTGCTCCAAAACTGGGACAATTAATTGCTAAGGGCAGCTAGAAAGTCATATACCTCTAGTACTTTGTCATCTTGAGAATCCGCCCACTTTCTTTGGTATCATGGTTCACTTGTCCATACACTTGACAAGTGAGGCTAAAATGGCAGGACCTGTTCACTATCGCTGGATGTATCCTATTGAGAGGTAAATCCCCAAACCATGTGTCATAATGTTAAGTAGTATGTATTAAAATAACTACTAATATATCATGTCAAATTATATCTCCTAGGTACCTTCACACATTTAACACATCTGAAATATACACACATGTAATGTATGCACGTCTACTATCTCCTCTCCACTTGTTTCTCGACTTTTTAGCACCCTTAGTATCTCTAATGCATCTTAACCTTTTGTAGAGAACATAAGGAAGCCCTCCAAGCACGATACCCGAACAAGCGACAAATAGACATTGATCGGATTCATAACTCTGAGTTTCCTCAGTGGTTTCGTGATGCTGTGAGTTTTGCCTATACTAAGTTGTAAAGTCATGTTAACCAAATACTAAGGATGTGCATTCTTTGGCTTCTAATGAACAGGTCAGCAGTTCTGATGAACCTAATGATGTTCAACACTTGTCATGGGGTCCTTCCAAGGTTGTTCGTAAGTTTAAAAATACCTTATTAATGGGTATAGGTATCACACATAGTGTGCAAATAGGAGAAGTAAAACCCAGAACAGTGGAGTTGTACTCTTTGCAAGTTGCACTAATTATGGAACGGTTAATGACAGTTCCCCGACAACATTAGATGTGACGTACTATGGCATGTTCACTGACATCACAGAGTTGGATTATGGACGAGGGAAAAATGTAGTGCTATTTAGATGTGATTGGGTTGATAGGCGCGACATTGAGGTAGACGAGTTAGGATTCACAATCGTGAAACTTAATCGACTACTACATACTGACGAACCCTACATTCTCGCTTCACAAGCGAAACAAGTTTTTTATGTACAAGATCCTATTAAAACTGATTGGCACGTCCCTGTTAAGATAAAGCCTAGAGAATTTTATGATGTCAATGGAGAGTCTTCTACATCCACTGAAGAAGAACTTGTTGAATCTGACCCCTTTCCTGTTAGAAGGTTGGATAATATGGTTGGTGATGAAGATGTTGTAATAGAGTGTTAACAAGTTAGGTTTCCTAAGTTCATTGAGTTGTATGAAGTTGTCATTCATATTTTAAAGTATGAGCACATTATCTGCATCTCAACTTGAATGCTATTTTATTCTATGCATATTATATGACTGCTACTTATATTTTATTCAATGGATGAATATATGTGATTCAATCTATTTGGCTCTATGGTTGAAAATAATTTGATGTTGCTTTTTGAACTTATATTTTTTTCTATGCATGAATATGTGCAATCTTGAATGTTATACAAGGTTAAAAAAGCTAGATATGAAGCGTCCAACTCAAAGAGGACAGTTGCATTATCGAAGATCCACCTTTTCACAGCATGCTTCTACTTCACAAGCTCTATCAAGTCAGGAAATGTCACATCATGTGTCTCAACTATCTCAAATAGATAGTGTAGTCCCTGAGACTATTTGTCCCTCTATTGCTGGAGAGGGCCAACATCTATCTGATGATCAACAAGACCTTGGTGACCATGATATGAATGAAATGGAACAATTAGAGAAAAGTGCAAATGGAAGCCAATCTACAAGGCACAGGGAGGCAGATGTACGTATAGGTAATGTTTGCTGACTTATCACAAGTGTATCATTTTTTTTTATTCCAGAAATGACAGAGTTTGAGCCAATCGAAGTTATTTGTAATATTCATGTTATCTAGCTTATTTAACTTTGGTGCTATTGGAATTGCAGTACGACGATATAAAAAACGCAGGGGTACTCATCAATATGATGTCCCAAATAAGACAGAATTGATTGTGGTGAAATGCAATGCCTTTGGACAGCCTATCGGCAAGACTGCGACAAAAGTATTAACAAAAATAGGTATTATCGCATGGGATGGAAATAAGGTGCCTTTTTTACCTTGCAAATGGCCGAAAATTTCATAAAAGGTGAAGGAAATTATTTGGAAGATCATATTGGTAATAGTCACCAAGTTTAATAATTTATGATAGAGCTAACTTTTGCAAAAAGTATCTCTATATTACTTAATATAGCTTGATAATTATTGGAATCCTACAATTTTGTCACAGGCAAAGTTCTCATTCAAAAATTGTACGGAGAAAACTAAGGTCTTTGTCTATCTTGAGCAGTGATTTTATTTATAATTTGATCATTAGTGTTTTTATATATCGTCATGTGATTATATTATACTATAAAAAAAAACTTGCTTTTAAAATTTGATAGAGATGGGTCCAAACTAAAGCTAGAGATTGTTGGAACAATGGAAGCACTATTTGTTCATGGAATATCTAGTTATGATCGACCAATTGAGCAACAAGATGAGCACACTGATGATGGGGTGGATAAGGCCCAGTGGCAGAAGCTGGTAGACTATTGGAGGAGTGAAAATTTTAAGGTGTATATGTTAAGTATTGTAGTGTTACTAGTAGGATAGTTCATATGTTTGAAAATAAATGTAACCCTGAATTTGTATTTGCATGCAGAAAGTCAGTGCACAAAATAAAGCAAATCGCGCCCAGTTGAAGATGATTCATCGATGCGGAGGGAGGAAGAAGTCGCATATTTTTTTCCAATGATTGCGATATAAAATGTATGTTATGTGCCATGCAACTCATATATGACCCCTTAATGCATGAAGATGTAGTAGCTTATGTATATTTTTTTCATGTAATTTGCATTATTCCAAAGAGAAAAGAACCCAAATGGACAAGAACCAGATCGTATGCACACGTTCTACGTAACATACACATTATCTGATGGATTATTCCCTCTGCCTGAAGCAGTAAGGAGATATGTACGTTATATTCTATGGAATAATATGAATGTACCTAGTTAATGTGCTGTCAAAATGTCGTTAACCATCATGATGTCTATTTGATCATTGGGTATGCGCATCTCTTTTGCTGCAGGGGCAGATGGAGCAACTAACGCGGCCAAAAAATGGCAAGGAGGGAATGAATAGGGAGGAGGCGTTTACAGATGTGATGGGAGGGGGGGGGATGGACATGGGAGGGCCAAGATGTATGGGGTTGGCGTCACTCCAAAAATGTTCCGCAATAAAGATTGCCAACATCATGAGCAAATGAATGAGGTCGTTCAGAGAATGGCGGATGAAGCACATGCCAAAGTACGTGAACTAGAGGAATCACATGAGCGTACTAAGCAAGAGCTGATTGCACCTCATGATGCAACTGCACAAGAGCTCGCAACTACCAAGGAGAAGCTAGCAGCCACTGAAGCTAATCTGGAGACAACCAAAGCAAATCTGGAGACAACCAATCAGAAGGTAGACTCGCTGTCCATTGATCTTGAGGCAATTAGAACATTCATGACAAACATCCAACCTCTAATGGGATCCGCGACGCAGCCAAGTGGGGTGAGTAATTAAACTTTAACCATACGCACCTAAATACATGAAACTAATCCTATATTATTTTTTTTAACTTAGGCAAGCTATTTGTTGTTGATACATGAAACTAATCCTATACAGTAATTAAACTTAGCCAAGCTATATATGAAACTAAATTTAGCCAAAAAAAATTTGTTGCCAGTTTCTTTTTTTTTTGCCAACTTTTTTTTTGTTTGCTGCCATATTTTGTTTTGTTTTGTTTTGATTTGTTGCCAACTTTTTTTTTGTTTGCTGCCATATTTTGTTTTGTTTTGTTTTGTTTTGTTTTGATTTGATTTGTTGCCAACTTTTTTTTTGTTTGTTGCCATACAATAATCAAAACTAATCCTATATTTTATTTGTTGCCAGTTTTTTTTGTTTGCTGCCATATTTTGCTTTGTTTTGATTGCTGCCATATTTTGTTTAATTTATGTTTTGTTTTGATTGTTGCCATATATATATATATTTTGTTTGCTACCATATTTTTATTTCACCTTGTTAATATGTCCCGCTTACCTTTGTCGATCCTACAAATGCACCAACTCAAAATAGAAAAGAATATTTATTCTATCTAATAAGATGTTGATTAGTAATGTAAAAAAGCATCTTAATTGTAACTTAGAGTCTCCATTTGAATGTGAAACTTTATGAGATTTGTATTACATAGCTTAAGCATTCAATACGTTTCTCATGCACTGCTCCTTCAAATTTTATAGGTTTAGGTGTTGCTGAATTGATGATATTGGTTTTGAAGTGGAAGATATAAAATTTTGAAGTAGAAGACATTTTGTGGGATGGTCGATATGGTGTGCAAGATCACATAAATTGTTGTATGTATCGTTTTGTTGTATGTCCCATAGACGATCACTATGATTTATGTAGTTATTTAAGTTTAAGTGAGTTATATCTCAAATTGAAATTGTATAGGTTGACAGAGTATAAAGTTGTTTAGGATTGTATTTTTTTGTAATGGACAAGTTATTGATTATACGAAAATTAATATAATTGTATTAAGGTTTGAGATGTTTCTTCTGAATGACAAAAAAAAGGCAATGAGAAATCTAAAAATTAATGGAAAGAGCTAGATTCATTATAAAAAATGAATTTTCATTTGTAATTTTTTTAGCCACGGCAAATACCGTCACTGTTTTGTCAATTTGATTTGCAACTTTGCGACGGCTTCGAAGTCGTCCCTAAATAGCCACGACAAATACCGTGGTTGTTTTGTCAATTGGATTTGCAACTTAGCGATGGCTTCGAAGCCGTCCCTAAATAGCCACGGCAAATATCGTGGTTGTTTTGTCAATTGGATTTGCAACTTAGCGACGGCTTTCATGCCGTCGCTATTTTTCATTTTGTGACAGCCCTAGCCGAAATTTTAAACAGCTTTAGCAATAAAACTTTTCGACTTAGCTGGTTTTTAGCTGTTGCGAATTAGCTACGGGATAGTTTACCGTTGCTAATTCAAATAGCGACGATTGAAATAGCTATGGTATTGCGCCGGTTGTTGAGCTGTTGCTAATTCATTTTAGCTACGGTTTTTTGACAATTAGCAACGATTTTTAGCCGTTGCTGAATAGATTTTTTTTTATCATGAAATATCGAAGTGAAGGGCAAATTTGAAATTTATCAAGAGTTTTGAGAACATCAGTAATTGATTGAATTAAATAGCTTAGGACTAAATTTGAAATAGACCAAAAAAAATACTCAGCAGATTTTGACATTTTGTTGTTAACTAGGTAAGATTGCAAAATGCAAAATTTGATACAAGGACATGACTGGAATGTAGACATGGCACTGTTCATCCTAGCCTTAGTCAAGATTAACCTATGAATGTGTCAAGAATTTAGCATCAAGTGGCAAATAAATAGGCAAGTGAATTGGACTTCATTTTTGCTGCTATAAGTTTAACTCCTCAGTCAAACCAGACATAGTTCATCCACAATCACTACCAATTCCAATAATGGCTGACACTGCTAGAACCCTTCACCTAGTAATGTATCCTTGGTTTGCCATGGGCCATCTCACCTCTTTTCTCCATCTTTCCAATAAGCTTGCTCAAAGGGGGCACAAAATTTCCTTCATCTTACCTCCCAAAGCTCAACTCAAGCTCAAGTCCTTCAACCTCCACCCACAACTCATCACCTTCATCCCCATCACAGTCCCCCATGTCGATGGCCTTCCACCTGGTGCTGAAACAACTAATGAAGTGTCACTGGCAGAATCAACATTATTACTGACAGCAATGGATCACACTGAGAAAGATATCTCGCGTCTCTTATATGATCTCAAGCCAGACTTTGTCTTCTACGACTTCTCCTACTGGATGCCAGCCACTGCACACGCTCTCGGGATTAAGTCTGTTCACTATTGCACCATGAACGCTGCATCAGTTGCATATCTTTTAATACCGTCACGCGAAGAAGAAAAGAACCTAAATTCTTCTTCTGATGTTGATGAACTCCATCTAATGCAGCAACCAAAAGGATTCCCTTGTTCAACCATTAAACTTCGACAACATGAAGCTCGTTTGATTAGTTTCATTGAAGGCATGGACTTCGGTGGGGTCACATTTCATGAGAGGAGTATGAGGAGCCTAAAAGAAAGTGATGCCATTGCTTTCAAGACTTGTAGAGAAATGGAAGGACCTTTTCTTGATTACATACAAAGTCAGTTTGGGAATGCAGTTTTGGTGACCGGATCAATTGTCTCCGATGCTCCAAGCTCAACACTGGATGACCGTTGGGCTAGTTGGTTAGGTGGGTTTCAGCCAAGGTCCGTTGTATATTGTTCATTCGGAAGTGAATGTATTTTAAAAAAGGATCAAATGCAAGAACTGTTGTTAGGTTTTGAATTAACAGGACTACCCTTCTTTGTGGCTTTGAAGGCACCAGAAGGTATGGAGAAAATAGAAGATGCTTTACCAGACGGATTTCAAGAGAGAATTGGAGGAAGAGGAGTAGTATATGATGGGTGGGTGCAACAACAATTCATATTAGCACACCCATCAGTTGGATGTTTCGTGACACACTGTGGGTCTGGCTCAATATCAGAGGCATTGGTGAGTGAGTGTCAGTTGGTGCTATTACCCCATTCAGGTGATCAGTATGTTAATGCAAGGTTGATGGGTGGTGATCTAAAGGTGGGTGTTGAGATCGAAAAGGGAGAAGAAGATGGTTTGTTCACCAGAGAAAGTGTGTCTAAAGCTGTGAAGTTGGTAATGGATGAAGATAGTGAAATTGGTAGAGAAGTCAGGGTTAACCATTCAAATTGGAAGAACATCTTATTGAGTGAGGGTTTCGAGTCTTCGTATGTTGAAAGTTTCATACAAAAATTGCAAGGGCTTTTGGATTAGTCTTATTAGGGTCTGTTTTCTCTTTGTTTTTGGTTAAATTGACAGTTTCAAATTTTTACTTAACTAATGTCCAGATCGAGATGGTTGGAATGTACGTAATCTATTAGGCTCGATGATATAAATTTATTTCATGGTATAGTTTTGTCCATCTTGATTTCAAAATGATGGTTCAATCTGATGTTGTTTTTAACCAAAGATATACAAAGTTATCCACCTTTATGAAAAACTACCCCCTGCTTTATCTCTTCCTTCTGTTCCTGTTCCGACGGACAAAACCCCTCTTTCTCCATCAACCACCAGCATGTATCACCTCCCTCTCTCATTATCGACCTCCATTTTTAAGGCGGGGGTAGGCAGTAGAATAACATTCTTCGAAAGCCAGCTTAGCCCGTGTTATCTTTGGCATTTAAAGCATGTAAGTCAAATTGCTACGAAATGATAGCATTCATAAATGCTAAAAGTGTTCTGTTAAGGGCTTAAGGCTTTAAGCTTGAGCTGATGTGGTTCAATGACTCCTCTTTATCTTACGAAATTGCCCATTTGTGGAAGCATCTCATCCTTGAGGCAATCCAGGTTATGACTTTTGGAGAAAGCTTAAGATGATTATAGAGAACCTTCTTTCATGGAACTTCAACTCTTCTAACAAAATAGAATGGTACAAAACTGATGAGCTGGTAGCGATCAATCAATCTGAAGAAATCCAACCTTTGTTTCCATAAGAGCAATTGATAAAAAAAAACTAATTAAACACATTGCTGACAACTCAAGGAAGAAATTCTTTAAAGAAGTAAAGTTTGATTAAAATGTGGAGGGTGACTACTGCACTAAGTGTTCCGAACTACAGAACACTCTCTATGTCGATAACCAACATTCTTGTAGGACCAGTTCATAGAGGATCAGTCCATTACTGCAGACAACATTGTCAACTTCTACTCTGAGTTATATACAAGAAACCTGGAGGTCAAACCTTGACAAAAAAAGAAGTATGGAACTAGGCCAAACCTTGACGGGTTAGAACTCAAAGAAATTCCGAGAAAAATTAAAGCTTCATTTCTCAGTTCCAATTCTCTATGGTGGAAAATGAGCAGATAATGGAGGCAACTCTAACAGCCAATAAAATTCTGGACTCTAGAAACAGACATTATGATTTTGTGCTATGAGCAATTTAGGAACTCTTTCTCAAAATTGGAGTAATGTGTGTGCATGCATTATCAGAAAAAATGTGTGAGACCCTTGTGTGGGCGGACTTGAGGGGGAGGGTGAGGGTGAGGGTTGGAGCCCAATAGGCCCAACAGGCCCGTGGATCCCAAGAGGAGTTGGGCGAGCTACCAAGGGGAAACATAGTCCCACATCGCTTGGGTAGGGAAGGATGATGATCTTTATATGTGAAGGGTTATCTCCCCATTGTACAGAGGCCTTTTAAAGCCGTGCGGGCCGGATGGTAGCCCAAAGCGGACAGTATCTGTACAGTGCGGGAGGCGGGTCGTCACAGTTTGGTATCAGAGCCTGACCCAGCCGGAAGTGTGCCACGTGGAGGTGGGCCCTCGGGCAACGTGGACGTTGTGCCTGTGTGGCCAACGAGGACGTTGGGCCTTAAGGGGGGTGGACTGTGAGACCCTTGTGTGGGCGGACTTGAGGGGGAGGGTGAGGGTGAGGGTTGGAGCCCAATAGGCCCAACAGGCCCGTGGATCCCAAGAGGAGTTGGGCGAGCTACCAAGGGGAAACATAGTCCCACATCGCTTGGGTAGGGAAGGATGATGATCTTTATATGTGAAGGGTTATCTCCCCATTGTACAGAGGCCTTTTAAAGCCGTGCGGGCCGGATGGTAGCCCAAAGCGGACAGTATCTGTACAGTGCGGGAGGCGGGTCGTCACAGATGTGTATTCGTTAGGCGTTCTGCTGATGCTAGTAGTACAGTGGGATGTGTTTTAATTAGTAGTCGTCAAAAATTCTTGAAGCGACTGGAAGGACCAACCCTTTTTAGGTTAATCAAGAAATGACTATACAATCTAGAGCCAGAACAAACATAACCTGATTGAAATCGATATTGTAACTAATTACTCCCATGGGGATGACAGACATCCAAATGACAGAGATTAAATTGTATGATGAATTTCTTATTGGAAAGACTAGAAGAAGAAAAACTTATAGATAGATGAGTTGTCCATGAACTAGTAAACTTTGTACAACTTTCACAATCTCCATTGCTATATATGAAGATTATATCTGATAGTTCTCCACACTTCTATACCTTCTTCTTCATCTTCTTCTTTTGCCAGAAGATAGTTTGTTCTCGGCTGGCTTCTTTTCTGCTACTACAGGGGGGTAGGACTTCTCTTATTCAATGAGCTTGTCTTCTCATCGATTTTTGTTAGATGATTTTTTTTTGTGCTTTTCGGGTTTCTTTCCACCTGCGTCTTCTTTCAAATTTCTCCCATGTTGTAGGATCACAATCATGTCTAAATAAGGTTAAAATATTGTTTATAACAAACAAGTCGTTAACATTCCTATAGCAATGGCTCTCATTGTGCTGATTAATTAACGCATGGTGTTTTTCATATTAAGAAAATGCAGTCCGAGACACTTGAAAGATCGTAGAGAGAAAGGGAAAACCCTTCTTTCTCAAAGCCGATGATGAGAAGGTGTATCAATTGGTTAATAATGTTTGGTTATTGGTGGGAAGGCTGAAAGGGAGACGGGAGTGAAGGGTTGCATTGACTACTATATCAGGCAATGTTTTCAACCAGCTCTTAACAACCAAATATTTTAATTCTTGCCACGTCCATAAGGCTGTAGCTTGGGTACGCCAAGATTGATTACCAATCAACCAAGTTTCCTGTCAATATATCATACATTACAAAACTCTATTAGCTCCAAGATTGTCTGACATAGAGTACGATATGATTGAATTACTGAGTAGATTTATTGCAATTCTAAAATTAGTTATTGGTTTAAAAGGGCTCAATTTGGGGGTTGGCTGCCAGATTAGGTTCTATTTGAGTTTCACTTGAGTATCACTTAGTTAAAAGAGCCCTACTAAACAATATATATATATATATATATATATATATTATTAATTTGTTTGAGTTGAAATTTTGGGACAAACTATAAATATATGTAAAAAAAACGTGTCAAAATTTCAACTTGTTTCAAAATGAATTTCTTGCCCTGTGTTAAAAGATATATAGGTATTTTCTCTATTAATATCACGAAAGTGAGCGACACCCCACTTTATACATGACACAAGTCGTCCGGTAGATCGGCTAGCACACTTTGTCCAAAATCACCCGAAAGGGTGGTCCTTGTCTACTCACAGACATTACACCAAATTGACACTTTTGTAACAACTCTCAAAACAGTATCACTTTTGAGATGTTACAATCCACCAAACAATTTCAAATCAAAACTAAATTTAGTCAAAAAATGAAAAACAGTAACACAAAAAAATGATACAATAAGTTAGATCACCATGAATAGTATCACTTTTATAACCATACTCTTCATGGTGATACAACTATTGTATCATTTTGTTTGTGAAAATGTGTAAAATTGTAAGGTGGATTGTTACACTTCAAAAATGATACTATGTTTGGGGTTGTTACAAAAATGTCAATTTGGTGTAGTGAGATACAATTTATCAAGATATTTAACAGTGAGACCTAAAGACGTATCTCGATGAACAATGTTTCAATGGTCTGAAATTTTGGCACGATGTTTCTAGTGTTAATCCATTGTTTTCTCCCAAAATTTTCAGCTCAAATAAAGTAAAAACCTTTTTTTTTTTTTTTTGGGTAAGTCATTTGAACTAAATAAAATTTAACTCAATCCTAAACTTGCACTAAAACCCTAAATTAATCCTTTTAGCCCAATGCCCATAATTTTTGTATAACATATAGAACGGAATGCTCAAATTCTTTGTCATGGCTTTACAAGAATATAATTTGGGATTGTATTTGAAATTTCTAGATTTTGGCATGTCTTCCCAGTGCATCTAAGATTACATAGATCGACCACATACCAGTGTTGAAGTCTACAGTTGTTGATGTACCGCTATATATATATGAAGTCCACATATGTTGCATGATGTACTCAGACGCCATGTAGGGGAAATGAGGATGCTAATATGCATCAAATAGTGTTTATTTGAAAAAATATAGTAAACACTAAACAACACTACCCTTGAGGAATTACTACAAACTATATGCACTATTTGATGCATATTAGCATCCTCATTTTGGATATGAACTTAAGGATTTGGAAGTAAAAATTGCTTTTGGATCAAATTCAGATCGATATTTTTAAAGTATGATACAACAAATATCTGCAGTATATTTTTTGTAATCTAGTTTCAAAATATATATAAGTTATGATTACTAAAACAAAATATAATTCATAAGCCATGTCTATTAACATTAAGCTAGAAATTTTTATTATCTGGTATCAAAATTTATAAGCTATGATTACTAAAAAAAAAAAAAAACTGTCAGCCATGTCTATTAATATTGAAGATGAAGTCACTTTTGGTCATTTTGCACCTAGCTAGTAGAAATAACGCTTTGGTTATATTACATGTTATTTGACTCTCTGTTTAGATTTTTAATAAAAGCTTGCAAAAATTAAGTGATTTCAGATCGGATTGGATTCAGATACAATCCTACTCGAATTCCATTCGTTAACAACCTAAGACGAAATGGAAAAAAAGCAACCAATTTTATTGAAGAGACATAAAGGTTAAATGAATTTTGATATAACAAAATAGTTTAATGTCATACATGTGTCCTTCCGATAATACGATATTCAATCAATGGCGTTGAATCACTTCACTCTCAGGGGTATGAGGGTTTCATTGTAGTTTAGATGGTTAGCATATTTTCAAAAATACATGTTTGTCCAAATAAATATTTCCCTAGAAATCTGAAAAGGTAAGAAAAAACAAAAAAAAAAAAAAAAAAAAGGAGGAAGGGATACATGAATATGATGATAATTATTATAGATATTTAACTTTTGCTCTTTAATATTACTACCAGTTTAGCGATTATACTTGAAACTTGTGAATTACTTTAGTCCTCAATTTCAATCAATGATGAACATTACTTTTCTTGTTATGCAGATTTTCGTTGTTTGGTTCTCTATGTACTGACAAGATCTTGTAGTAAGATTGTTCAGAAATCAATTCTTCATAAGTGGAAAAACTCAATAAACATATAGGTTCTGTTTGTTTAGAAATCGATTATTCATAAAATTATTTTTTCACTACACATGGGAATCCAAGTCCGAGGGGAAGGCCTCGAAATCGGACTTATAAAAACGATTTCAATTTCTATGTCTATTTTTTGTGCAACCAAACAGACCCATAGTTATTTGTGGGCGGAGTTTTTTTCTTTCTCTGCTTCTCTAATATTTCGATGGTATTCCATGAAAAAAATATATCTCCAACAAATTTTAAGTATAAAAGAATAAACATACCTTGTACTATTGGGATTGGACCTATGGCCTTAGTTACGGATGTTGTAAACAGTTGTTGAAACTCATCACTCAAGATTGAAAGATTAAAATGAAAAAACGGCATCACCAAGAAAGTATAAAGCCCAACCCTTTGGAAAAAAAAAAAGCTTTAAAATATTCACTCAAGGTGAGAAGGTATGGAGTCTCCTTCATATATAGAGAAATTAATGTGTATATACAAGTCAAAAATGAAAGTAAGATCAGCTCATGCGTATATAACTTGTAAACTGTAAAGTGGGTTACCAAGACAATCAAAATGCGTGATACCCATTGTTATCTCACATTTAATGTTCATCAATGGTACCATATGCTTATAGAGATTTTATTTTATGTATATATTATTCTTAATTTAAGCATGAACTGTTTGATTGCACAAAAATAATCAAAGATTTTTTTTTACTTAGGGTTAGGGTGAACATGATGCGCTACTCACGTGCTTTAACTTTTCATCAAAATGATTTTGACCCCGCTTTGGAAGTATCCCTGTAAGACAACCTTCATTGTGCGATCCCTAAGTAGACAATAGTAGTGGGGAGGTAAGTCAAAATACTTCATTAATTGAAATTAGTTGGTCGGACATCCACTCTCTTTGTGAGAGGTCGTGGGTTCGAGACTCGTCAGTTAAAATTTTATGAGTTTTCGCTCAATTATTAGGAGCACGTGTGCTTCACCGTTGATAAGTCTTCGGCTATTGAATGCAGCTGACCGGAGTGAAAGCAAGTCTTCATGCGAGATGGAGGCGACGAGAATACTAAGTGACAACAATATTGTAACATTCGATTATGGATTAATAAATAAATAAATATAAAAGAGTCAACGACCCAATTGTTAAAAAAAATAAAACACTCAGAATATCCCTTCATTCTTTTCATCAATTACTAGTTTAATTGAAGTGGGTTTATGATGGAAAATGGTTTCTACAACTCTGAACGGTGGTTTCTGAACGCTAGGTTTCTAAGGTGATGAAGCAAATTTTAACGGTGGTTTTCTGAATGGTTTCCGGCAAGGGGTAATACCATCCAGTTCTCTATCTTATTTTTTTCTTTGATGCTTGTATGTTTGTTCAAATGTGCTTAATCTTATGAGATATGCGTTTCGAAGGTGGAAATCTTTATTTTTTGAAAATTGATGAAAAATAATTTGGATTCGAATGTCAAGAGGGGTTTGTTGTTGTTTGAATCGAGCTCGAGAGTTAGAATCAAAGTTTTGTTGAATTGCAGATGGGAGAATGGATTGGATTTCAACTTAAGAAAGTTGTGGAATCAAGTTCCAACTCCTTATCAGCCAGTTGAAAGATCAACAATAGATGAGTTATGATAGTGAAAGAAGGCAATAGAGAAGGAGTTTTCCTTTCAATTATGGTGGGTTGGACGTCAGGGTCTAAAACTCTGAGGGTGTCAACTGATGTGGAAGGGAATGGTTGAAAACAGCTCGCTGGGACTCTGAAGGAGGTGGTTCTAAAGAATGTGCCTTAGCCATATCCCAAACAACAAGTTAGCAAAATGGGGGTTCCCCTTTGTTAGGGCCTGGTGTTTCCTCCCTTTGTTCAACAGATCATTTGTCAAGGTAGTGACCACCAATCTTTCTAGTGTTAGACCTACTTTTGATGCCAGTAAGGGCTCAATTGCAACAACCTCTATCCACTTTGATTCCTTTGTTGATTTCTGTCTCAAGTTTGAGGAAATCATCCTCTTCATGGAGCTCCAGTTGCAGGAGAGAACGGTGCAAGATTCGTGATACAGTTGCCTGATTCGATGATCAAATAGACACATGGTTGGTCTTTTTGATGGCCACAAAGCTTTCCTGGTCTTTGCCAACTCTTCACATGTGACATCTTGTAATGAGAAAAATGAGCATTCGACTAGATTTTGGACATTGAGTGATAAGTCTCTCCTGCAAGATCCAATGTTTCCCCATTCACATGCTTCTCTATCTGACTCAAGGGTTACCCTGTCTTCGAATCAGCTTTCCCAACTCACTAGGATAAGGCAAGGTTATAGTTGGGCTTTCACCATGCCAATGGCCCATGTCCAATTTGAATCGAAGTCTGCCCAGTTTAATGATCAACAGGATTTTGGCAATTATTGGAAGGTCTTAGAAGCTGTGGAAGAGGATTCTTCAACGTGGACCCTTTATTGACTAAGATGTCCATGCAGGCCAACGGAGATCCCAAGCTAGTTAAAAAAGCCTAGCGTGACAGAGCCGTTGAATGGGCTATTTTTAGATTTTTTCAACCAGATCCGGATTCATGCTAAAACAAAGATTCACTAAATTAGGCTCATCCAACAAAACAAGGCGGGTGAAACTTAAGGGCTGGGTAAGAAGCGAGTCTTTAAAAAATACTCAGAAGTGTTCGATCTCTTACTTACTCGTTAGGTTTTGAGTCGCCTACAGAATAGAGTGTTGGGTTCCATGGTTTGGAAAATTGTTCATCCACACCAGACCACGTAGGTGCTCCCCCAGGCTTCGAAGTGTCTTGGATGAACCATCTAGGCTTTGTTCGTCTTGACTAAAAAGGCTTTTGAGCAGTCATCAGGGGTTGGTTCTAGGGTCAATGATAGCACAAAACTTTTTGTTTCTGACTACCTTGTGGCCCAAACGAGCCATCCGATCGTTCAAATTTCAAAGAAAATGGTTTGGTAGTGGGAGTGGATCTCAGTCGGGATGAAGATAGGGCTTTAAGTATGATTCAAGTTAAGGCGCGAGGTTCAGTATCTGACAGAGCAATGGACAGGTGCAACAACCTCGGGGTCGAAGGTTCATCATGAAACTCAAAATTCTTTCGTGGAATTGTAGGGGCTCGGAAATCCTGAAAGGCAAAGGGGTTGCCGAATATTAATTTCAAAAATCGTCTGGATCTTGTTTTATTCAGGAATCCAAATTGGAAAGATGTTCTGGAGAATTTATTAGAAAGTTGTGGGGTGATAGCTCTTTTGATCTTTGATTGGGTTATGGTGGAATCCATTGATAGTTTAGCTATCTGAGATGCTGATCTTTTGCAAATGAGGGAGTGTTGAAAGGGTTTTTTGCACTTCTATTCAATTTGAATTATCTCAGGACCAACCTCTTTTTGGTAAGGGACTAACATATATAGTTTGTGTGATCTTTCGCTGAGAGAGCACTTGTTGGAAGAACTTTATGACATTGTTGGTTGGGTGCAATTGCCGTGGGTGTTAGTAGGAGACTTCAATGTTGTCCATCACATGAACGAAAAAAGTTGCAAAAGGAGGTCCATGAGCATGCATAAATTCAATCAGTGCATTAATGACGTATAGCTCGCTAATTTCAGTTTGAAAGGGGAAAAGTTCACGTGGTCAAATCGAAGAGAGCACCCTATTCTTTGTCGGCTTGATCGGTTTTGGCTTCGGTAGATTGAATGCTAAATTTGGTGATAAAGTCGAATGGCTCAAAGGAGTGGCAGGTTCTGACCATCACGTGATTGTACTAGCGAACTCGTCTATTGGTGGCAGCACTCGCCTATTTTCGATTGATAACGGTTGGTTATCACCCAACCCTAGCAGAGGAGATGAAATCATGGTGGAACAACTCAGTGGTCTCTAGCCACCCTGGCTACTACTTATGGTGGAAACTAAAAGCAATAAGATACAACCTTAAAAGTTAAAAGACTAAAGTTTGGGTAAGATTAATTTAAGTATTCAAAATATTTCTGTTTTGATTGCTAACATTGATGCTGAAGAAGAAATCCGAGACCTGACTACCAAGGAGAGGTCTTGTAGCGTGCAACTGCATCAGGAGTGGGCAAAATTAACCAAAAGAGAAGAGGAGTTTTGGATGATCAGATCCGAAGTCAACTAGACTTGTCATATGAATCAGGAGTCCAGACTCTTTCATAACTTAGCCAACAGACGTAGACTGTTTAACTCTATCGAAACTCTTAGCATGAGTCAAGAGTTGGTAGTAGATGACGTCATAATAAGTAAAATCACGGTCTTTCATTTCAAGGAGTTGTTCAACTAAAAATATGAGTGACGACATTTCTTTTCGGGGATTATTTTCCAATCTATTTCCCAGCCAATGGCTACCTCCTTGGTAGAGAAATTTTCAGAAATGGAAATTAGATGGACAATGCAAGAGCTCAAATCAGAAGTTTCTCCAGATCTTGATGGTTTCTCAATGGAGTTCTATTTGATAATGTGGGAGGTAATCAAAGTTGATTTTCTAAAAGTTGTTAAAGATTTTAATATTAGGAATTTTCTGGATTGACAGTTGAACACCACTATCATCTCACTAATTCCTAAATGTGTGGGAGTGCAGACAATTAAGGATTACAGACCTATCAATATTTTGAATGGGGTCTATAAGATCGTTGCCAAGGTGTTGGCTGATAGATTGAAAAATGCATTTCATTCGATTATTTCTCCATTTCAAAGTGTAGCAGTCAGTGGTAGGCAGGTGGTTGAAAGCCCTTTGATTGCCAATGAAATCGTTGACTCCAAGAAAAAACAAGGTGTTCCAGGGCTCGTTACCAAATTAAATTTCTCAAAAGCCTTTGACAATGTTTCTT
>QNQO01006710.1:0-86956 GCA_003290165.1 Berberis thunbergii | reverse complement strand
CTCGGAATGCGCGTGCAAAAAAAGATAGCACACATCTCGAAAGAGGTAAACGGTTCCCATCCCGCCACCTCCCTCCCCTCGCCCACTTCCTCGACATTTAGAATTTCTGTAGTTTTATTGGTCAATTGATGAGGGAAACAACAGTTCTATTATTGTCTTTTAGCAAACTATTCCGCACATGAATATTCAACTAATTGAGTCTGAAATCTGCATTTCTTCAATCTCTCAACCTTTTTTTGCCTTCTTTTCATCCCAAGTGATCAGTGAATTGAGTGACACAAGTGATCACAAGGCACATGCCAACGTTGATCAGACGGTCAACAACAGTTAAGGTGACCGAACTCGATTTGATTTGTAAACGGGATCAAAAGTATTTACCCCATTCATAGAAAAGGAACCAATATCAAATTTACTCTGTCAAGCAATTTCCAGTCCAAAGCTTGAGGTTAAATGAAAATTTTAACTTGAGAACTGAATTCAACCAAACAAACGTATTGGTTGAGGATGGTAGTAATGGTGAAGTTGGTCAAGGATTGAATACTCGTTACAGTGCAAAATACCAGCTAAAATTTTGCCAGACTGTTCTGTCGATAATCAGGGCATTTAACCAGGTATAACAGTATAAATCAGTATTTATGCGATCTGTTAACGAGTTTTTTTAAAATCTGGCGAAAAAATCGGAAAGCTTACCTACACTACAAAAAAAAGACTGTTCAGCAACGGCTAAAAACCGTTGCTAATTGGCAAAAACCGTCGCTACAATGATTTAGCCACAGCACAAAAACCATCGCAATATCATCGCTAGGTTAATCGTCGCTATTTGAATCAGCAACGGTAAACTATCCCGTCGTTGATTAGCCACGGCAAAATAACCGTGGCTAACTTAAAAAATTTCTTCGCTAAAGATGCTGAAAATTTCAACAAAAACTGTCACTAATTGTAAGATAGTGACGGTTTTTTGCTGTCGTTATTTAGCGACCATTTTTGTACCATGGCTATTTAGTGACGGTTTTTGTTGCCGTCGCTATTTAGCGACCGTTTTTTTTGCCGTCGCTACTTAGCGAGGGTTTTTTGCGGTCGCTAAGGCAATATAGCGACGGTTTTTTGCCTTGGCTATTTAGCGACATTTTTTTGTCGTCGCTAAATTGCAAATCTAATTGACAACACAGCCAAGATATTTGTCGTAGCTATTAAGGACAACTTTGTTGCAAATCATATTGACAAATGAAATTTACAAATTATAATTCATTTTTTATAATGAAATTAGCTATTAATGATGGTCCATTTTGAAAATTAATATCAACTACCAAAAATTTACAAATTATAATTCTTTTCAACTATTAATTTGAAAATTTAAAAATTATAAATTACAACTTAATTGATCAAAATTATAACAAAAATTACACTCTAGAATATCATACAAAAATTTAAAAAAAAATTTACAAAGAATCTTTACAAAACAAAAAAAACCAAAAAAAAAAAAATGATCTATAGAATATCGGAGATCATAGATCTCCGCGATCCGAGATTTTAGATTAGAGATCTTAGATCTCAAATTTCCGAGATCAGAGATCTCAAATCTCCGAGAGAGAGGCAGCGGAGGAAGGGAGGGGAGAGAAAGGCAGTCGTGATCGATGTCGAGAGAGGCCGGCCGGGATCGGTGTCGAGGAAGTGGCGGACTTCTACTCTGTGGGTTTATTCTCTGGAGGTTGAGAGAAAATTTTTTGTTTAAGTTGGTTTGTAGAAAAAATTGAAATTTATATAGAGAAATGTAATTGAAGGGGATTGGTTGTGTTAGTTTCACGCGGATCGATGACGTGATTTGGTTAGTGCGTTGGATTGAACTAAATTTTTAGGTGTTATTGACGGTTGAGATGAGATTTTACGCGGATCGGTGATATATTTTTTTAAACTATTAGCAACGATTTTTTGCCGTCGCTAATAAAAAAAATCAAAAACCAATTAGCGATGATATATTGCCGTAGCTAATCTCTATAGTATTTAATTTATTTATTTTTAAACCAATTAGCTACGATTTTTTGCCGTCGCTAATATAAAAAATAAAAACCAATTAACCACGACAAATTGTTGTATCTGATCTCTTTAGTGTTTAATTTTTTTAAAACTAATTAGCGACGGTTTTTTGTCGTCGCTAATATAAAAAATAAAAACAAATTAGCCACGGCAAATGACCGTAGCTAATCTCTTTAGTGTTTAATTTTTTTTAAAACCAATTAGCCACAATTTTTTGCCGTCACTAATATAAAAATAAAAACCAATTAGCTACGGCAGCTAATTTCTTTAGTGTTTAATTTTTTTTAAACCAATTAGTGACAGTTTTTTGCCATCGCTAATATAAAAAATAAAAACAAATTAACCACGACAAATGGCCGTAGCTAATCTCTTTAGTGTTAAATTTTTTTTTTTAAAAACCAATTAGCAACGATTTTTTGCCATCGCTAATATAAAAAATAAAAACAAATTAGCCATGGCAAATGGCCTTAGCTAATCTCTTTAGTGTTTAATTTAAAAAAAAAAAAAACCAATTAGCGACTGCAAATTGCCGCGCTAAATATTCTTTGATCTTCTTTGATATTCTTTGTTCTTCTTTGATCTTCTTTTAATCTGATCTTCTTTTATCTTCTATTGATTTTCTTTGATCTACATCTTCTTTGATCTTCCTTGATCTGATCTTCTTTGATTTTTCTTTGATCTGATCTTCTTTGATCTTCTTTGAACTTCTTTGATCTTCTTTGATCTTTTTTTATCTGATTCTAATCTTCTATGATCTTTTTTTATCTGATCTGATCTTAGATTTGATCTTCTTTGATATTCTTTGATCTGATATGATCTTCCTTGATCTCATCTTCTTTAATCTGATCTTCTTTGATCTGATCTGATCTGATCTTCTTAGATCTTATTTAATCTGATCTTCTTTGATCTTTCTTCATCTAATCTTCTTTGATCTGATCTGATTTGATCTTCTTTAATCTGATATTCTTTGATCTTTTTTATCTGATCTTCTTTGATTGTTCTTTGATCTTCTTGATCTTTTTTATCATTTTTAATCTTCTTTGATCTTCTTTGATATGGTCTTCTTTGATCTGATTTTATCTTCTTTGAATCTTCTTTTATCTTCTTTGATCTGATCTTATTTGATCTGATCTTCTTTGATCTTCTATGAACGGGATGGATAGGGATGGGTATATCTTGTCCCATCCCGTCCCGTGCCCACCCCTAGTTCAGGTAAGGCAAATTACCATACTATTGAATGTTGTGTGCATAGTAGTTTTTGTTTATTTTTATAAGGAATAATTTAAGAACTTAGGATTCCTTCTCCAATACTCGTACAATGGGGTTTCTTTACCATAAAAGCATTATTATTTCATAGAATTATTAAATAATTCATTAAATTAATCAAAATGACTATATCATATGAATTATTTATATAGTAACTAAGGTATAGTAATGTTATTTTATATAGTAATAATATAATAATATGTTATTTAAAAAAAAATTCAATTAGCGACGATTTATTGTCGTTGCTAATAAAAAATCTAAAAACCAATTAGCCCACGATTTTTTGTCGTGGCTAATTAAAAAAAATTCAAAACAAATTAGCCACGGTTTTTTTGCCGTGGCTAATAAAAAAAATTCAAAACCAATTAGCTTTGCCGTGGCAAATTAAAAAAATATTTCAAAACCAATTAGCCACGGTATTTTTTCCGTCTCTAATTGTTTTTAATATTATATAACGAATTTATTTGTAGAACCTAGCGCCGTCGCTATATATATATATATATATATATATATTTTTTTTTTATTTTTTTAAATACATTAGCTTATGGTATGCTACCGTAGCTAATTATTTTTATTTGTAATCTTATGCGATGACTAAGTTACCGTCGCTAATACAAGAATTAGCGACAGTTTTAAAACCGTCGCTAAATATTTCTGCCGACGGATTTTTAATCATTCTTGGGTTGAAATAGTGCCGAAAGCAATTAGCCGACGATATTTGCCGTCGCTAAGCGTATAATTAGCGACGGTATAAAAAAACCGTCGCTAATTTCCGTAGCTATTAAAGATTTTTTTTGTAGTGCTATCTCGATGAATCCGAACATTTAAAATGCTTCTGTCAGGCTGTTGTGCTTGTCAGAAACCTTTGGTAAATTTTCAGAAAATAAACAATCCATACCAAAAAGAAAACTGTAGGAAACCAAGATCGTGTCACACTTGCCTGTTGCATAAAGGTGATGTCTGCTTTCCTCTGATTTATGTTTGTTGAGCGTATAATATTGCAGAATTTATCGTCATCAAGCAGTCACAAAGTTCACAGCATAAATTCACTACTGAATGTCAGAGCAAGGGTCATTGGCAAAGATTCAAAGGATGATATGAGAATTATTCTGTTTCATTAATAAATACAGATTGTATGATCATAACCAGCATGACTCATCCTACCGATGGTTCAGTAGTTAAGGTGTTACTAAATAATCTACAATTAGCACAAAAATAAACTAACCTATGGCCAAAAAAAATTTGGACAGAAAAAATACAACTAGAAAAGAAATGAATTGAATCTTACCAACAATGTTTGAACATTTTCTCAGCATGACTCCCGAAGAGGCCTAGCCAATGCAAACCAAGATTCACTGTTTACTGACATCAACAACTCTATAACAATAACCTCATCTGGCCGCGGAATCTTGAGACCAGGTTCTATAAAACCTGCTCAGGAAAAAACACTGATTAGTAAACTAAATGTGCAGCACTCGGCCGAGTATAATTAGTTATATAAGAGATAAAGCTTACCAGGAGCAAGCTTCTGTCCCTTGTAGAGTTCCTTCGCTAGGGGATTGCTTGCCCAATAATTAACAGCTAAGCGACTCGTCGGCTGGAAACCAACTATCGCGCCATCTTTAGAAAAAACCACCTTTTTTATGGAAACAAAGCCATAGTGTGAGATTGGTTTTCTAAGCTTAACCACATGATTATAAACAAAAAAAGTCAAATTTGGTATAAGATTGGGAAAAACATATTCTTTCTCAAGAGAGAAACAACTTGCGTGAGTTATGTGCAAAACTAGATATGCTTTTTATTCGTTGGTAGAAAGAATATCTCAACGAGTTAAAAATATATACTAACAATCACAAATGCTAATAATCAAAGGGAACAAATTTAATCAATTAAAAAAGTATTTATGATCGAATATATGCCATTATTTACTTCCCCTAAAGCACGGGCACTTCAAAAATTGCATATTGTCCATGTCAGATATGTGGAGAATACCAAAACACACCTAAGACATGGTTAACGTGTCTGGAATGTTTGACCATTGACCAGGTCAGACAAGGGATGGAAAAACGGGGCCAAATGTAATTAACGAGCATGTTACATCAATTATATTAATGTTATGGTCTTAACCTTCATCTGGTTTTGGACCATTGTTCATTCAGTGATTTGAGTTGGATCAATTGGTCATGTAACCATAAAAGGTCAAGCAGTGTGATAATGGAGAGATAACGAACCCATCAACGGGAGAACAACCCCATAATCTTCTTCTCTTTTAGTGCCGTGTCTGGAATAGGAAAATCTTAGGGGGGAAGCATGAGCGAAGTAAACATAGAGAATGGGGAGGAAAAACAAAAACAGAGAGAGGTAAATAATATAAAATGAGCGGGCGTGGTTAGATTGGGGAAGATGAAGAGGGATATTAATTAACCCATAAGATTTTCCTCGAGATATTTTCGAGATATCAAAAAAATCTTAAAAGGATAGTGCATGCTATTCATATAAAAATCTTGGGTTTAGTGACAAGGATAATTTGGTCATTGAAAAAACAACCAAACCGTTGACTGATGGAAACTCCAGTCCGGGGAGACAACTCTAATTCCTGATTAGATGGGGTAGAAAATCAAAATTGCCCTTTTTCACATTGATGTATTTTTCAATACAAAATGTAATGTGGTTTACATAAAGTTCGGACAGATCCACATTTCTAGGGGTGGGCAATGTCAGTTCGGTTCGGTTTTGAGCCCCAAACCGATTTCGAACCGATTTCATTCGGTTTGCCCAAAACCCAAACCGAAACCAAATTTCTTATTTGTAAACCGATGAATTCGGTTGAACCGAATTTCGGATCGGTTCGGTTCGGTTGGGTCAAAATTTCAAGCTCAAGCATTTGAAAGACTTTCATTAAAACATGTCCAATTTTTTTACAAGCCCAATTTTTTTTATAGACCCAATTTTTAGCCCAAAATTGAAAACTTTGAGAGAAGGGGGTGATTCAGTGCAACAAGGAGTACTGCAGTGCAGTTTTTGCACGAATCAAGCATTGACACCTACTTGTTATTTAGTTATTTATATATATCTAATTAATCGGTCGGTTCGGTTATAAATCGGTCGGTTCAAAATCGTAAACCGATTTCGAACCATTTATATTCGGTTCGGTTCGGTTTTAAATTATTTTCTTTCTACTCATATTTCGGTTCGGTCGGTTAACCGAATTTAAATCGGTTTTGCCCACCCCTACACATTTCAATTGAAGATAGTGTACAACTCAATAAGTCAAAGTACCAGACAACAAGCTCCTACAACTGTATGGGTTTGTAAAGAAATTGGACACTAGGACATATCTAATTGTGTTTCTAAAATTTGATGTAAAATACTATCAGAAAACTTAAACTAAATTTGCAGCGAAGTTCATTAGATTTACAGGAATGAAAGAGAACAAGAAAAGGCAAAACAGAAATTTGAGAAACCTCTTCTCTTTTTGCAATGATCTAGATTGAAATCCTAGATGCAGATAAAGATTTTAATTCACTTTGACAATGTTTTTCAGCTTTTTTCTAGTTATTCTAGGCTCTTGGAGAAAAGAAAATGTGAAGTATACCTGATAACTAGCAATGTCCTGGGCAGATGTTTTAATGTCGGTGAAACTCGTATCTGTTAAAACTGTTACAGTATCATCAACAGAATGTGATGCAGTTCCATCTAGATTTCCAGAGACAACCTTTTTGCCTAAATCTGCATCGTGTAACTTATTCAAGTAGCTTGGAAGTTCCCCTGTCCAGGCACCAAGATCATTGTCTGTCGCTATATCCCCAGGCCAACCAACTGCATCCTTGATCTTTTCTAAAGTTGCCACACACAAGCCTTCCAACTATGCATTAAAAATCAACACTTATGTGAGAACATTTATGGAATCACAAAAGAAAATGGAACATTGCTTTGTCAGCGGCAAAATGTTAATGGTCGAGTTGCAAGAATGGCATTAACCAACCAAAAGTTTCTCTTGTGCTTTTGGCAATAATCGTACAAGTTAAGCTGTTTCCGAAGCTCTATAAAAGTATAACATAATCTAGACTCAGTGAGGCGCGTTGAGGACATACTCCGAATCGGAGAATTTTTGGCTGTGGGAATTAAGTTTTGGGGCTCATTGTTTGTTTTTCTTTTGGTTTAGGGCTTTGGTTTGATGCTTGTATAGCCAGTGGATCCAATCAGTATGACTACAGATGATTTCAATGATATTTATATTAAAAATAAAAAAATAAAAATAAACTTATTTTTGATGTTATCTTCAACTAAGCATGTTCTGCTTGATGTGCCATGCACACTGACAATGTATGATTGGAAGGTCAATGACACATCATTCAGTATTCCATTGTGTTGTGTTGCGCCGTACCAGGTCAAATAGCTCATCCAAACCATTAACATGTTTTCTCAACATTTTCGAATAAATAAATGAAATGTGTCCCCTTTTTTATTTCTTTATAGACCAATGCAAATACTAGGGAAATATTCAATCACGGTTTCAACAACTGCTGCAACCAGTGCAATACTTATCATATTGTACCCCACTAACACAGGTGCCACGTCGTTGAGATACCCAAACAAAAAAAAGAAACATATATTGAAATTACAAACTTCAAACATAGGATTGAAGACTTATCGACAGTATTGTATATTATGTGATTAACATTGTACATATGTATATATGATGCTCAATATCAATCAACCTTAGCTTTCACTACATCGATCTTGAATTTCACCGAGGTCAGACAAAAATACATCAAATTTTATCTTGGAAACTTTAGAATAGATCTAGAACACGATTAATTTTGGCTAATACATGAATTGATCTTAACATTTTGCATAAGTTACTAAAGCCCAAGTCAAGATCAATCTAGCATATGTTAAGATTGATCTTGGATGTCAAACTATCCATCAATAACATAAATATCAAAATCGGTCTTCCAAAGTGTCAGAATTATGATCTTTCAAGTTTGACAAGTTGGAACTTGTTTCTGATGGATTTGCATTCCTGTTTTACATACATGAGTGTTTAACATGACCGTACTACCAAACTTTGAAAACATGAAACTTAGCTAACAACATGATTGGTTCACTCAAACAAAAAGATGAAACCTCTTTAGACAATTCAAGCTCAATGAAAGATGGAAGTAGAAGTGGAAGAACTCATGGAATAAAAGCCTCAAGACACTTGTTTTATCAATGTTGCATCAGTTTGTAAGTTAAAAAGGTAGATAATGCCAAAGGATAGGAACATGTTGATGGCTGGAAATCTCAGTTAAATATGCATTTATTTCTAATGCATATAAGAAGTCAATATATGATATTGCACAAAAATATTGAAAAAATAGTTCCAAATCGTAGCATGCAGGGCAATAGAGCACCATTAGTTACCTTTCTAGTTTCCAGATTCTTGCTAGTTTCCAGATCCTGATGCTGGTAGCATTCAGCAGTTAAAGGCACTGCACAGTGATTAAGGGGATATTTTCTGCATTTGCTCCAAGGGCTCCAATGAAATTGCGCTAGAATATTAATTGAGAACACGATAAAACCACTGGCGAGGGTAATACTTAGCAATCTCCACATAGACGTTTTTCTCTGCAATGAAGAAGCCAGTAATAAGTTAAAAATGCCCTTCAAGAATGTGATCAGTTCATTTACAAACTACACTAACACATTTAGTTTCAATGAAAGAGCACTGGGGGTGTGTGTGAGACCTGCGTTTTTTTTTAAAAAAAAAAAAAAAAAAGGATTTTTTTAGGGCGGGGTGTACTCAGCAAAGGTGGTGGGGGCACATAGCCACCCACCCTTTAAAATGAAACGACCCCTCCCCCCTTTCTTCTTCTCTTTCTTTTCTTCTTTTTTTGGTTTCTCTTCGTTCCAGCAGCGAGCGAGCGATCGTCGCCTCCTCCATTTTTCTCGACGGTTTTGGGGTGATTTCTTCCCCAATCTCACCTCCTCCTCCTCGGTTCGTCCTCTCCTCTTTCCCCTCTTTATTTCTTAGTTGTTTTTTTTTGGAAAAAAAAAAAAAAAAAAAAATCAGTTTTCATTTGGTTTGGGGTTTGATCGGTTTCCATAGCTCCGATCAGCCGTGTTGGGGCCTTGGTGACATCCTTGGGAGCCCTTAGAACCGACATGCAAGACTGTTTTGGGGCTGGCCAAAATTTTTTTCAAAAAAAAATCAGGGTGCATGTTTGTTTGGACGGTTCCTCGGCGTGAAACCGGGCTTTGGGTGCGTGGGTGAGCCTCATTTTCGTGACTCTGAGTGTCCTTAGACTCTTTTGTGGGTTGTTGTGCAGTTTGGTAGCGATCAAACCGGAGTAGGGAGGGTTTCGGCGCGTTTTTGCCAAACTTTGGGTTTCGGCGGGGTGGTTGCCGATTTCCTATTGCCTGTAAGTTTTCCTTTCAGTCACGCGCCGCTTGTATTTATTTATTTATTTCAGTTTTCGGCTAGTTTGCTCATTTTCGAGTCCGCCTTGCAGTTTTAGAATTTTCATGGTATTGCGTGTTTGGAGGTTCGACCGGTAGGAATTGGGTTTTGAAAATCCATTCCGCCAGGTGAGTGGAACTATAATATTTATTTTGATAAAATAATTACTTGAAATCCTGAAATGAATTTTTACAGTATACCGTCAATTGTGTAGAATTGAATCCAAATCCGAAATTCGGAGTTTTCAGATATTTCGAGGATTGTGTTAGTTATGTGTGAATGAATTATGCATTGAATTTTCGGAAAGCATGTTATACTTGCATGGAATCGAATAGTAATTTTGGTGTGATTAGGCTTTGGTGTAATGACATGAGACTTGTATGCTTTGTTTTCGAGGTTGCATAGTATATCATGTTTTACCGTGGATTTTCGAGTCTTGAGCATGTATGATAATCGACTCGAATAAATTTATGGTGGTGATTTGGGTCATGTTGGGACCCTGGCATAGTCATGGTTTTATAAAATTGCCGAATTGTTTATGATTGCACGTTTGTATATTTGGTTATGTACAGACTCGTCATTTTTGCATGTGGATAGTAGTATAAGTGTCTTTACCCCGCTATAATGCCTGTTGTGCCGATGCTTAGGAGCTTGCTCACATCGTGAGTTGGACGGTGCTTGAGATGACTCGCACCTGACATTGTGGACGCTACTGCATGTGGCAAGCTTGCTGAGGAGCGGTGAGCTCCCGCACGCACTTGCCACTATAGAGTGCAGTAGGACGGGTCCTGGAGGACGTGCTTTAGAGATTACTCGCTTTCCCTCCAGCGCGCTTGATTTTGATTATGTTAGGTTGGCCGTGTTAGGCCAATCGTTCGGGATGTTTGAGTTTGTATCCTGGCAGATGGCACCCCATTAAGATACAAACAAGCCCGAAGTGGTACTGGTGCACGTTGTGGAATGTGTCTGGGTGAGACACATTCGTAGGGTATGCGGATACCTACGATATGAGACACTTATACAGTATTTTACAGGATTTTTGGTTTCAACCTGATTGTCTTTATTTTTCATCCCTTGATACTTACCATGTTTGAATCGTGTGTAATGATCGACATATATCGTAAACTGGTAGTTATTGTTGAATCTAAAATGTTTGTGTTGTTGCTTGAACTTAGAAACATTATCCTTAGAGACACGCATGATTTAGACTTTAGAACTTGTTGCTTATTCATTGTTGTGTGGCATGAATTTTCCTTGTTTTATTATTCTGTTATTTGTATTTAGTTCGCTCGCACCAGCTAGCTTTGTGCTTTGCTGACCCCGCAAGGGGTGTGCTTCTATTGGAGTGCAGGCAGTGTTGGAGTTCCTGCTGATCGTGGCGCGTAGGCCCAGGTTTTCGTTGTAGGAGCGTTTTGTGCTTTTTGGTTGTGTCCACCCTGTACGGGTATGTTTTGCTTTCTCTGTATTTCAGATGTACTTTATTGTTAAACTAAATGTTTGTATACTGGTTTTGTCGCTATGACTCTGGCGGGGCGAATCAAATATATATTTATTTTGTTCAAACTTTAGCGTAGTTTTATTTTCGTTTGTTTATCGTATCAAGAATGTGTTATATTATGATGTTGTGGCCGATTACGATCCGCCTGTGTAGGTGTTAGTTCACGCATCGGCACGCTGCGATTCCCGTGGCGGGTCGGGGCGTGACAGTGTGTTTGCTTCTAAGGACTGTTTTCATGTGTGATGGGAAACATTTTCCACATCAAATTCATCTTGTCCATTCTCTCTTCCTCTTTCCCTCCTCTCCCATCTCAATTTTGAAAAAATTTCGTTAGGAAAATTTTCTTTGGACCAAACACACTTGGATTCTAATTTCTAAGTATGTATGTTCATCTACAACTACAACTCCACATCTGCTTTTAAATGAAATTGCACTTTGATAATTGTTATGCAAATTCATGGAGGAAGCAAAAGAAGAAATGAACACCAACTAAAGAAACAGTTTTTTTTGAACTACAGTTTAAACCCTAAAAAATCAAACAAAACTTTTGCATCTCAATTCTTCTAAAACAAAGCATTAACTTCAACTAATATGAACTAAAGATTTCAACAACCATAGGCCTCATCTATAATTGAAAGAGAAATTGAGCCGTAAGATACCTTAAGGAAATTTTTCAGAGAAAGCAATTTAAGATGGAAAACACAAGGTGAGAACAGGAAGCATTTCAACCGCATCTCAACAGTAGAGATAACTTCATTTGGGGGAGAACAAGAAATGTTTTATGTCGAAAAACAACAAAGATATATAGTCATCTTAACTTCTGATGATTAATTTTTTCCATCTTTAACATCATCCCTTTCTTTCTTCATTGCTTCATTTGTAAATTTTACTTTGAAACCAAATACAGTCTAAAAGTAATTATCCAAAAACCAATAAGTCCTCTAACTAAACGAACATAACAATATCACTGACATTATTAAATAATACAAAGAATTGTACATAGTGACACACACGTGCTATTCACATGATCTACACGCACATCATCATGAGATAAGAGTAATTGTACTTATTCAAATGTTATGTTAAGTTAAAAATTATTAATGAAACTTGGGGTAATTTATTAGCCTTAAATGATTAAAGACCCCTAATGAGATGAACCAGATATGCATCATGCAATAAATTGAAGAAACCCATCTAAAAATCGAAAGAAACCTCATGCCAAAGCAGGGCCAAGATGTCCATCAACCCTAATCTGTAATGTTGTTGTATATGGAAATATGGTTGAAATTCCACATTTAGTGTGTAACCCCTCAATATCACTTTTCCCAATAGTTATAGAGGATAAGACGCTAGTGGGCACGACAATGGCTCTTGACAGTGCCGTGGTTGTACCAGAATCTACGGAGGATTGCCTCTTGGAGGCGAGGTATACAGTTTCGGAGATTGAGAATGTTATTGGTCCACAAGCACAGTCGTTGCTACAGGAAGATACTGTCGACTCAGGAGACACTAGCAATCACCTTGCTAAGCATATTCTTGTGGTAGCGTCGCGAGACACGGCAAGCGATACAGTGATGCATGCCAATTCAGGGAGGCCGAGGGATGCAAGCACCAAGACAGAGGCCATGGCCTCGCCCCAGCCAGCGCCCCGCACCATGGCAGAGGACGCGACTTGCCCCAACCCGGCTCCTGGCACCATGGCAGCGCTCTGCATCACACCAGAGAACAATGATGATCTTCAGGCTGTGATCGGGTTCAAGAGACGTTTAGACAAATACGGTATCAAAAATTCCCCAGATTATAAACGAGTCAGCGACAACTTGAATAAGGCTATATCTCTCCTCAAAGAAAATGGGCAACTTCGACTGCCGCAAATCGATACACTCGAAATGACTAGCGAGGATAGTGATGAAGTCAACTCAGAATCTCAGCTAGGTCCA
This sequence comes from Berberis thunbergii, assembly GCA_003290165.1. Classification (NCBI taxonomy): domain Eukaryota; kingdom Viridiplantae; phylum Streptophyta; class Magnoliopsida; order Ranunculales; family Berberidaceae; genus Berberis; species Berberis thunbergii. The sequence goes on along the minus strand of QNQO01006710.1, from coordinate 73,773 downwards.
CAGACAGCAAACAGTGATTTGAATTTAGGGGCTATGTCAGACGGAAAGACGAATACGAGGCGTTACACCAAAGATATCAGCAGTTGTCCCCGAAAATCCAATAGAACTAGGAAAGAAAACAATAGGTACAAAGAATGAGTTTTGTGAGATTTTGTTTCGGCTTTTTAGTTAACCCTATAGGGTCAGTCATGTAGCCTTCAGGCGTTGATTTTTAAATGAATAAAATGTGCCACCATCCCAATTTGATTTAAAAAAAAAAAAAAAAAATAGATCCAAATTTTCAACTGTCAAATCTACTTTACAAGTTAACAAGAAAAAAACAAGAATATATAGGGCAATGAGTACCTTACTCTTCGACAAGTTTGTAAACTCTGCAACTATCCCACAGGAAAGTTGTTTATTTGGTATGGTGTATTGATCTTCATAGTACATATCTAGAATGCCAGCCAATCCAACCTGCAAAACTGATGTATTTGCCTTATTCAAAACAAGATAAACAAATAGACAGGAAGTAAATAACTTTAAAATGAGAGAGAGAGAGAGAGAGAGAAAGGGGATGTATGTATCTCTGTGTGTATTGAATGTTGTATTAAAATTTTAATCAAATGCTCATTTTCAGCCATCAATTTTATTCAAAATTTCAACACAACATTTGACACAAAATACAGACACACTAAGATTGTTAATCCATATTATATCAAATGAGGTTAGATTATGCTGAGTTATGTTATATCATAATAAAGATTTCTCTTTCACATTTTCCAGATTTCTGTTGCCATGCATCAAGACTCAGATTTTACATAGATCGCCTGTAAATGGTGGAGCCATAAACCAATTCTAACATAACATGCCCTCTTCAATGTTAGCATGCTAGATATTTCATTAAAGGTTGACGTTGACCAGCAATATTCATCCAAAACCCATGCATCTCCAATAAAAGAATATATCATCATATTTGCTTGATGTTTTCCAAATAGCAGGAACTAGCATGACTGACCTTCCCACAATAACATCCTCTAATAACTCTATCAGGCCACAATCTCAATTCATCTTCAATCAAAATAAACAGGTAATACCATAATCCAAATACTTTTCTCTATAATCCAAAGTTGTGTAGGGAAGATGTCACTACACAGCCCTTAGGAGAACACGCCCATTAACCATAAACTACATCTTCTTAATTGAAGCACGCATAATAATGGGAGAATAGTACACGGGCAGTTTTATTAGTTTACTTTACATGTTGCTAGCATAATAACAAAATAGGGTTGAAAATTGAACCGATCGTTCGGTTTTTTGAAGAAACCGCAAACCGAATTAAAATTTTTGGTTTCAAAATTTTCAAACCGAAGCTTTAAGAAACCGAGCCGACCTGCGTGATTTGGTTTTGGATCGGTTTAGCTATATCTTTACTATGTAACTGAAGAAAGAAAAACAATTTATACCATCCAGAGAGAGGGAAATAATGAACAATTGGGTTGGTCAGATACAGACGTTGGGTTCAGGCAACCCATCACCTCTTTCTTTCACACAATTATAACAATTAGTTACTGAAGAAGAAGGGCAATAATGGTGATTGATTGATTAAGAATAGGGAGTGTTGAGATGAAGAAGCAGTGCACATCTGATCTGAAAAGCTTGGATGAACATCTGGAAAGGCATCTGAATCAACCATGGACTATGGAGAAGAAGAGGGATGAGAAACAACAACAGGAGTAGCAAAGGTATGGGTTTGGAGAATCTGGTATGGCAGATTTGGCAGCACGGATCCGATGCGGTGAACCGGTGGTTTCATATCCGTAGAGAGTTCAATCTTGTCTATTTTGAATATGTTGAGAGCTAAACTTGAGCGTGTGTGATCAACTGATTGTGATGGAGTGGAAGAGAATGGAAAAAAGAGGCATCATATCTATCTCCTAGTCCCAAATGCTACATATTGTCTCGATTAAAGTAAATAAAGTATGCCTTAAAGTGAAATATAGTCTTTTCAAAATCAAAAGTAATAACACTAGACCCATAGCTATCTCCTGGTTTGCTGGCCTGACTGGCCTTTTTACACTTTTTACCCCTCCTCTTTAAAACACAATCATAAACATCACTTATAAAAGGGGTGAAATTGTAAAAAAGCCAGCCAGGCTGGCTAGAATTGTTGTATCTCGATTAAAGAAAATAAAATAAGCAATAAATTGAAATAATAACACTAGACCCCATAGCTATCTCCTAGTCCCAAGAGCTACATATTGTCTCGATTAAAGTAAAATAAAGTAAGCAATAAAGTAAAATATAGTCTTTTCGAAGTCAAAAGTAATAACGTCTTTTATATTATATATAATTCTTGGGTAGATTCGGTTATTTTCGGTTTTATGAACTTTAAAACCAAAAACCGAACTTATCGATTTTGTTGTTTTCTAAATCGAACCGAACCGAAACTGTCTATTGTTTCCAAATACATTTGTCAAGGTGGTCAAGTAGAAATGGTGAACATGGATAAAGCAACAATTTGGAGCAGGCATTCTTATTTACCATATATCATAAAATAAGAATTTGTGACCAGATCATCAAGCACCTACTTGTAAATGACAAAGAAGCAAAGAAAGAATTAAATACCATTTGGGAGTGGGTCAGATGGACTTCCCACCTATTTCTGGCCAACATCTTCCATCCTTCTAACTTTCCATTCTTAAGTTTATCCATGTCAACTTCAATCCTATAAGCAGGCATGTAGTCAATCGCCCACTTAACGAACTCAGGACCACCTATTTTTTCCAACTTGGCATAAGTTGATATCCACCACCGAGTTTCCTTTCTACTTTCCCTAAGACCAGCTTTTGCATGCTTATTGAAATTTTTTAAACATTTTATGGCATTTTCAATTATCGCATCTTCAGGCAACTCACTTATGAGAACTGAAAAATCCTTTGATGCAATTCTTCTCGGCTTCTGAAACCAACTGAAGATACTTTTTGTTGTTGTATGGAAGGTTTTTTTCTCACGGAAATCCCTTTCAGTGCCTTCAAGAACATACATGCAAACAGCTTCCGCAATCACAGAAAGAACTCGTTCGTCCGACGAGCTTATGGTGACAGATTGTGAGGCCTGATGATATCAAATGCATAAAAAACTTAACATAGTAGAACAATAATGCTATAACACTATGGAATGGAGAACTGAACACAAGAAAGAAGCACCAAAAACTAGAGTGTAACCTCTCTTGGAAATTCAAGGTCCCCCATATCTCTCTCAGCCCCAGGGCTGAATAATCCCAGTTCAAAACTCCAGATTCGCTGCAAGACTACTTGTCTAAAGTCATAGCAAGAATATTGGTGGATGTTGTGCCTGACAAAATATCTGGCGGAACAGTTTTTCTCAGCTTCGCTGCCTTCTCTTTAACTTTCTTAGTAGGCAAAAACTGAAAAGAAGGAGAAATGTTCTAAGAAAATTTATCTATCATAACAAAACTTTGAATGTGGATAAAGTCGTACATTACAATGGTGGTGGTGTTGATGATGATGATTGCCTTTTAGAATAGGAAAATACAGAGGCATGAATATGTAATTGAAGATTATAAATGAGTAGTATTTAAAAGGAGCACAGGCAATCAAACCCCAATCAAAGTTCAGTCTCTTGGATCAAAACTTTTCGAGCCTCTACTAGGTCAATCCAAACAATCCAATTATTAGGATGTGAACAATCATGAATCATAGTATGAGAAATTTAACAAGACAGAACAAATGGGTATTCCAAAATCCATAAACCCAGCAATTCGCTTACACTCAATTTCCATGATAAAATAACAAACAAACAAAAAAATTCAAAACTTTTGAACTCACATAACATATTACACCAATACAAACTTGAAATTCATTCAAAGTTCCAATCTTTCCTCAATGGGTATCAAAAAGTTACAAAATTGAACTCACCAATCGAGTGGATATCGTGCTGCGATCATCCGACGGGCCCGGAAAGACGGTCTCCACGACCATAGTGGGGGTCTTGGCCTCAATGTGCTCATCTGCAGCTTCACCACCATCAGCAGCAGCAGCTGTCAAGGCTTGCTGGAAAGAAACCTCACCAACCACAGCCAATCGAGCCAAGTCGTTTTCAAAAGTTCTCAAACCAGGAAGGTTCTTGTTCTTTGATTGTTGGGCAATGGAGTCGACGATTTGCTGCTCTGTAAAGGGAAGAGAGTTTGGGGATGAAGAAGATGAGATGGAGATTGATTTTCTTGGGGTTTTGAGAGGGGTTTTGAAGAAGGTGATGGAGGTTTTGGGGAAAAGGTGGGGGTGGAGAAAGGGCAGAGGGGGAAGTGAGTTTGGAGGAGATTTGAGGAGAGACATGGATGGAGGGGTTTGCTGTGGAAAAGCCGAGGTTTTGAAGTATTGAACTAAAAACCCTTCAGTTTAATTAGAGTACTTCGTCTTTTGTTTTTAGAGTTGGAAGACTGACTGGGTAGCCTTAGCTTCTATTTGGGTAGTGCCTCATATTTGATGTCATTAAGGTATTTTTCGTGTCGTTGACATTTCACATACAATATTTTTTTAAATATAGAGTTCGGAGTTTTTGTTTGAGTGTGACTTTAGATTATCGTCTCATACTTTGATTAATATTGAAAACTACAATATGAAATGCATGAGATGTTAAATGCATATTTTGAAAACTTAAGTTTTTGTATTGATCATTGATTTCATTGAAAAATCTTCAAAAATGCATTCCAATAATATCAAGTTTATTAAAATTCGACAATTAAGTAGATAGTCATGAAAATTTTAATTTTGAAAAAAAAATAAACAAAATTGTTTCTCTCCGCCACATGTATATCCTATCAATTTTTCACACAATTTTTTCATTTGCCCTTCTACATATTTTATAATTTTGACACATGTCATTATATAAAATAAATATAGTTCTCAAGATCTTTCTAACTCTTAATCATAGCCATTTTTTATCTCATGAATAGTGAAATATCATTCTAATTTGTAATATAGATATTTGATATTAGGTTCATTCAAGTATGTCAAACAAGTTGTGTTGACTTGACCCACCCCATTGGTTTTGGTTCCTTGACATGTTAAACGAGTCGTGTTTGGGTATGAAAATTTGACACCGGATTGTCAAGTGGCCCAACACCACTCATTATCACCCGTACTTTATAAACATTTCCATCGCTTAGCAAAGCCCAAGCCGAAAGAAAAATGAGTTTTTAGAACATCTTCAGCCAACGGGTCGAAAGCAAAAAACGAAAACAAAAAATCCATTTTCCTTTCATTGTTTTTAGAAAAAATTAAAACTTATCTCCCCCCTAATATACACACAAGTATATGGACTTCTCTATATGGTAGCTCAGGGGATTTTACTTATTTTTATTTTCTTCCACTCTGAACGAGGGATGCCATTCGAAATGGAGGAAGATAAAATGGCACCTTCCCAACATTATAGTATGGTAGGTAATTAGTTCTTGCACTAAGGATTTTGTGTTATATCAAGCAATTTGCATTAAGATTGCCTTAAAATCATCCACAAGGTATGCACCCACATTGAAAATTAGATTTTAATTAATGCCCACCATAGAAATTGCATGCTAGACAACTTTTAAATAATTTTCAAGCTATAATAATCCATTGGCAATGTTTCAAACATGTGACTACCATCCTACCAGTATGGTAGGCTACGAATGAATGCAATATGAATCATGGAAGGCAATCAGTTAATACATTGTGAATCATGGTAGGTGATGATATATAAAACGGTCATACCCTGGAGCCGTACACGTGTCATGATAATCTCAAGGAATTATAGCCTCAAGCGTCAGCCCAACACTGATTCGACCCAAGCGATTATAAGCCCGCCCAACTACGATCCGCCAGGCGAACCCGAACTTTCACAGCATGCTAGACCTACACGTCTCACAGTTATCCTCAATACTCGTAAGCCATCTTCAAGCAAATATCTCGAGGATTAGCTTCAGATGGGCAACTACATCTGTTATCTGCTTCCAACTGAGAAGCAAACACCAGAGTATCTTCCACACATGGAAACTCTCTTCTACGGTTTGCTCTTGATTGGGAACTATCCCCCACGTATCTAGGAACACGAAGCTAACAGAGAACTTCACTTCTACAGCACGACTCCTAATTAGCGAGGGAACTCCACGAGATCTCCTTCCTAAACTACACCTACAATGGCTTGGTAGAACCATGACTCGTTGCATTATAAATAAGACATGAGGTTTGTAAGCTAAGGTACGCTACAAATTCCTTATTATAGCATTACACCTTCCTAAGAGTCATGTCTGACTTTAGCATCGTAATGTCATTGGCCACCTCACGGTGGTCTGTGGCTCACGTGCGTTACTTATGCAGGTCAGCAGGATTAGGTCAAAGCAAATAGCCGAAAAAGACTGCATCAGTTTGGCACAATCCGTGGGGACGACATAGTTCATAACTTTACACTAATCGCCGTCTCCTATCAAAACCAGAGAGATGGTGACCACTAGGTCACGCAATAAACGGAGAACCAGGGGACACATCCAACGCTTAGGTTGTCCCTATACTGCCTCATGCAGCAATTCTTTTCATGCACGGGCAGCCAACTCATGTTCCCATGCCAAAACACTGGCGAAAGAATTCTTGACACGTTTCATTGAAAACCAGCATTTCAGAAAAGGCCCGGACTACATACTCTCTCTAAGGCGGAGGTTCGACGAGTCGCTCTAAGAGTATGTCACGCGCTTTAATAACGAGCTGACCCTCATCGACGGGTGCAGCAATGATACAGTCTTGGCGGCCTTCACTGCGGGCCTCAAAGAGGGAAAGTTTGTTTATGACCTCACCTTGGAGACCCCTATGGAAATGGCGGAGCTCCTCAATAGCATACAGAGACACATCACCCTAAAAGAGTCAAGGATCGTTAAAAGGGAAACTGAAGTCAACAGGAAGCCCTATTTTCTTAGGGACAAGAGGGAAGGAAAGAGTCGCGAGGACGAGTAATGAAGCAAAAGGAAGCACAGCGACAACAGGCCGGACCATGGTCGGCCCAGGTTGAAGAAATTATCCAACTGCATTAGATCCAGAGCCGTGTCACCCCTAAGCGCTAGCCTGTCGGACGTACTTAACTCCATGAAAACCTGGGAGGAACTGAAGTGGCCCCGCGACAGCGGCAAATACTGTGTGTACCACAAGGAGGGTGACCACAACACCAACGACTGCAAAAATCTGAGGTATGAAGTTGAGTACTGGATCTGCAAAGGCAAACTGAAAGAGTTCTTGAATTATGAGAAACCAACGGAACAGACAAAGGACAGGGGGGAGTCAGTTAAAGAAATAGAGAAGGTGATTCTAGGGATAATCTACGTCCTTCATGGAGTCGGACCGAATGAAGACCAATCATACATGTCCTGCAAACGAACACTTCTGGATATGCGGATACAATCTACGGATGAGAACAGACACATCTGCCACTCACGGGTTCAGAGCCCCATTCCCACCTTGACCTTTACGGACAAGGACCTCGAAGGAGTCTGAGCACCATACAATGATGCCTTAGTCATCTCGGTTTCCATAGCAAGGTAGGAAGTAAAAAGTGTTATGGTTGACACAGGAAGTTCACTTAACGTTATGTTCTACAATGCGTTCCGCCGCATGGACCTCAGGAAGGAAAACCTGACATCTTCGGAACACCCGCTGATCGGATTCAGTGGGGAGAAGTGTTTTCCCATTGGAAAGGTAAGGTTGGCTACGGTACCAGGAGAGCTGCGGCTCAGTAAAGTCCTATTTCTGGACTTCATGGTGATAGATGCACCGTCATCCTACAATCTCATTATGGGAAGACCTTGGCTCCACCAGATGAAAGCAGTGGTCTCCACCCTTCACCAATGCATTAAGTATACTGCTAACCACTGCAAATGAACAATACGTGGAAACCAACCTAAGTCACGAGGCTGCCATTACGTCGCACTGAAACAAATAGAGTGCTCACAAATTCAGCTACACCATGCAGAGAAGCATGACCTAATGCAATGCCAAAAGACGACAAAGACATCACTTTCAAGCAGTACAAGAACGACAAGCTCTTCGGCCCAGCGAGTCAAAAAGGCCATGGCAAGCGGGAACACATCCCCCCGACATCGCGTCGGCGCGGAGATCCACTCCTCTGCAAGGTTTGCTCTTCAGTAACCTATGTAATGCCTCGACAATTTGCCGAATGATCCACGAAAGCAACCCAAATCCACTTCAAGGTCAGGATCAATGTCTCTCCGTCAACAATTAGTTTGTTTTAAGTTGTTTGTTTCCCTTTCCATAGTCAATATTGGGTTTTAGGTCTTAAAATACTTATGTGATTTTCAATTTTTAAGAAATAAATGAAGTATTATGAAAAACAAACTCTATTTATTATCGGAAAAATGTAACAACAAACACCTTATGTAACAACAAACACCTTGAGGCAGATTCAAAAGACTACATATTACTAACGTCCGAGGCAGATACAAAAGGCTATGTATTGCAAACGCCCTGAGGCGGATACAAAAACAGAGCACTATAAGCATCTGAATACAATGGGAACTGAAGTAAAAGACTCGCTGAGACAATTCTGCCATGGACAACGTCCACCGAAGACTTGCAAACCCTCCAATGTGAGCAATCTGTAAGTGACAACAAAGGTAAGAGAATGGGATATGCTCGATACCTTCCCAAGATAAAGACGAAGTGGTAGAAGAGATTAAAAGACTGAGAAGTCAAATTGCTCCATCAAATCACCCGAAAAAGTCTCATACTACAACATTGTAGACCTCACAACGGGCTGCTGATTTCCTCAAGACACATCCGACCCCCTGTCTAACTTTCTCAAATAGATTAGAAGCAGGCAGATGAGGATGGCCACAAGCACAGCGCAGCTACGATCTCACAATGCTATCAAGATAGACCATTTTTTCCCATATGCAATGGCAGGTGTGACTGAGAACTACCACACTCGAAGACATCTCGCGTCGATTAACACTTCGATCAACCATTGGTTAGTAGCGAGATTTGAGCACACGATGGCAAAAGTGGTACGATGTAACACCAAGGCATCTCTCTCGGTAGGAAATTCGTACTGCTTCTTCGAAATACGAGAAGAAATTACGAAACCTCAGTGGATCAACTACATGCCCACCCATATCAGGTGACCACACATAACAACAATTATTTTTATGTCTGATCAGCGCAAAGAACATTCGAAGACTCCAAAGACGGAGATTCAACTTCAGCCTTTAGAAAACCCAAAGCATTTTCGCCTTTTGGAAAATTAAAAACATCTTCTTCAAGCAAAGACATTACAGAAGATAAGTTCTGCAGAAGATAGTGCCTACAATGATTGGAAAACACCATTATATAGACGTGATGGTTCACCAAGCAAACACTCAAGCATTAACTGCCAAACATTGAATACCGTACGAAAAACTGGAAGACGTCGATTCCCAAGGAAACTACACAGGCCACGTTAATCAATTAATGGCTCTGCACACAATCACATCAATTGAGGGGGAGTAAGCAATACTCAACCGTCAAGCAACCTACCCGTACGCGTGTCACCGCGCAATCTACGCCGTACACACAACGTACCATGCTGGAAACCTTAGCCCTTTCTCTATGGCCCATGGGCTCGGCTTATTATTCAAACAACACTCTGTCACATGCTTGGCACGAGCACTAGATATCCTAGTCAACCCTGACATACTGATTATACCTACAGATCGCCAGCTGATTTAAGGTAATTTCATCCACTTCATGCAACATGCTGATGGATTAGGTTCGCACGCCCCCTAGCAGGCAAAACCTCTATTCAAACCAGGCAAGCTTAGTTAGCCAAGACTGATGACGATGACTTCCGATTTATCCCGATACCTAGTTCGCTCAACACTAGCACCGACGATTTTGGAAGTGGGAGTCTAACCAGCGCTACCACGCCTGGTGACGACGACTTGCCAGGGATCACTGTCCCATCCGCGGTAAGTGATCGCCGAACCTTTTAAGGTAAGCCAAGTTGGTGACGACCAACAACGAAAGCTTCTGATCAAAACCCAGACCTGCAACCCTCACTGCGAGGGTATAGAATGTTTGGAAGGTGGGAGCCTAGTCAGTCCTGAACTAATTTCGTCGGCTCACCACGGGACCACTGATTTTCAGCGTGGCTGCCAAATCACCAAACATGGACTTGTAGCCCGCGTTGTGAGGGTGTAGATAGTCTAGAAGGTGGGAGCCCAGTCAGCCATGACCTGATTCTGATGGTTCGCCACGGGACCACTAGTTTTCAGTGTGGCCACCGAAAAACTCCCAAATTTGTAGCTTGGTGAATTCAAGTGTAGATAATTTGGATGGTGGGAGCCTAGTTAGTCATGAACTAATTCTGATGGTTTGCCAAGGGACCACTGTTTTTCAACCTGGTCACCAAACCTCTCTTAGATTCGTAGCACCCACCGCGCGGGGAGGGTGTAGATGGTTCGAAAGGTAGAAGCCTAGTCAGTCTTGAACTGATTCAGACGGCTTGCCACGGGACCATTGCTTTTCAGCATGGTCGCCAAACCTTTACTCTCTGAATCTGTAGTCCGTTCTGCTTGGACATAAATGATTTGGAAGATGGAAGCCTAGTCCATCCTACTATTCTTCAGCCTGGTCGCCAAAGCTTACTCCCCGAACCTATAGTCCACATGGCTCTGACATAAACAATTCGGAAGGTGGGGACCTCAAGCAGCCCGCCACACGACCTCCACTTCCCTTCGAAATAGCGTACACGAACATGAATCTAGCTGAGTAAGTGTCTTCACGCAAAGCGAAGGCCACTCGCGCAGATACAAAGATCGTACGGCCAGTGCTCAGATAAAAACTACTTAGGATGCCAACCCAAGCTTACGACGCTTGACTTGGTACGAACGCTTTGACACACATGCTCGCCCATCACAAATCGCTCATAATAGTAGCTACAACCGACCGGTCAGACAAACAAGGTAACCCTCAATTAGCTTACCTTGGGGAGAAGGCGCAGCTCGGATGACTCAACCCCATGCTAAATTGTTCGTAACATGCCCACTACTGGACATGACTACACCGCAATGAGCTCGAGTTATTCATAGCACAAAGCGATCAAGCTCTCTACTGCAAATAGACCTGTCGACGTCCTATTGATTCAACCAGCCTATGCCAAAGCAAGACGAAAAAAAAAAAACAAAAAACATGCAATAGAGACAACAAGTGCGGAATGGATAAAACTGTTTTCATTAATAGTCAAAGACAAAAAGAGTACAGACACACCAAAGTCACTCCTTATCAGAAGAAGGTACAGAAATGGAAGAGTTAAGCCTAGTGGAAGAAGGAACTGAAGTTGCATCAACACACGTCGCAACCTGGACATCAGGTCTCAAACTATCTTCCTCGCTTGATGACGTCGAGGTAATAGACAGGTCCACATACGACATTTCTTATAACAACTGCCACTCCAGATACTCATTCTTTATCAGCGCCAACAGTTCCAGTTGTCCATATACAATCAAGCAAAACTCACATTTGCCTTGTTCCTGGATAAGCTCTTCCTCTCACACCTTTGCATCAACAAGTTCACGCGCCAGTAGCTCCAAATTGCCAGTCAGCACGTCGACTTGAGACTGCTATGTGACCAAACTGCTCTTCACAACACTAAGTTCATGTCGCCCCAATTCAAGTTGGTCATCGGCCTTCCTCGCTTCTCGAGCATAGAAATTCACATCGAATTCCAATTTTTATTCTCAGCAGTCCAGTTGGCTTCCTTCAAAGCACTCTTTTCAGCGAAAGACAACAATTTAGAACTCGCCTTAGCCGCAGCTTCCTGTGCAACCTCAACTTCTCGGTGGATACGACTCAACTCCTACCTAAGTCTGTCCCTTTCGGACACCGCCTCTGTCAAATTACGCTCAAGGTCATCCAGACGAGCCCTCTGAGCCTTGGCAGCCATGGTTGACCGATCCAACCGCTTCTCTTCGGCCTGCTTCTTAAGCCGCTCAATTTCATGGAGCGCATCAGAATACGTCTACATGTGTGAGAATACGCATTCCAAGGTGTATACTCTCTCACGAGCCGCCTCAACTTTCAACCCAGCAACAGCTGCATGGCTCAAATGAGACATACCCATCATAAGGTACTTCAAGCCCTTATCTATACACCCTTCCAACGAATCCTCCTCAGGTTTTGGAGCATGATCCATCAGCCAACGGTGACGCCTGCTTATATGCTTCCTCGAAACATAATCTACATCCACCTTTTGGTGCTAGACCTGTGAGCTCAGCTTCACCAAATCTGATGCAAATAGGCTTATCCGTGCGCCCAGATGAAGTTTTCCCTGATCGATAACTTTGTTGGCACCGCCCTTCATGGTCTCCACTGTCCTCAAGCTCCTTTTCGTGGTCTTTCCCTTGTCAACAACCGTAGTCCCCTTTTTTGCGAGACGACTAAATGAGATTCGGAGGGAGAGAAGGTAACGAAGTATCCAAAAGACCCTCCAACACCTCTAACAAAGACCTAGAGCGAAACGGTGAGCAATGCGGATCGCAAGAGACATGACCGGTACCACGACCACTATCAGGCGAAACAACTATGGGGCGATTAGATTCTACGACCTTAGGAAATCCTCACAAGAGCCTTCTGCCGGAGTGGCCTCATGCGAATCAACACCAGCGGAAGCATCCATTGTAACCCGCACAAGACGGTCATTTAGAGCCTCGACCCGCGCGTCACTAAGGTTTGATCTGTCTACTACTCTTGCCAATCGTAGGTAATCCTTCTCCAAGCCGGAAACATCAGTCTCCGCTTCAACAGGTCTAGCAGACTTGCATTCCCCCTTCACGTAGCAGGTTGTTCCAAAGACGACCCAGTTCTAACGCAAGACCTCTTCCTCGCGAAGGAGGCAAAAATATCAGACGACTCCTCTGCATTAGACAGAACAAAAGCTTTGGCCACATCTTCCAACTTAATGTGTGACTCTTGATACAGAGTGGGGGCGACCAGTTGTCTCACAATCCACTATAATCCCCAATTTTTTGGTGCTAGTCGTTTCACTATAATCCCCAATTTGGATAAAAACTGCCAAGTCAATTGGAAAAAACCAACGTATGTATTTCAGTCACAAATATTTTTGGACGGTCAATGAGTTTGGATCAATCAAAGAGTGAAGTGCTAATAATAGCATATTTGATGTCTTTATCAGCCACATCTTGTCGGGCCGTAGCCAAAACCTGACCATGCCAGGGGAACATTCTTATAAAAACGACATGTTTGCATTTTTTCCAACAAGATTGTTGCATAGACGCTTCTTCTCCTTTTTTTCTTCTATGCACTGGCGGACCAAGGAATGTAGTTAAGACGGGTCGACATGGCAAAAGGTTATTGACCAGTGATAGTAATTATCCAAAGTGGGGCCACATTTTTTTTCTACCCTATGTTGATAATTTAATAACAAACTCCAAATAACATCTACAAGTGGACATAAAAATCATAAAATATTAATTGTAATTTAGTATTGTGCGTTTATTTAATAAGTACAACTATTAAAAAAAATGTACAAGTGCATTACAGTCCTATTTTAAGCCATTAGATCACTTCGTCGACAAGCATAACAAAGACAAATCAGTGTAATAATTAGAATACATAATTAAAATATAATATAATTAAGAGTAAGTTTAAAGTAACAAAATATAAAATGCACAAACATAATAAGATCCTAATACAATTTTATAGAAAATGGGGTTTTACGAGCCAATCTAACCCTCAAATGTTGTATGAGATTACTAATGGTATATATTTTCAATATATTATATAGTTATTATTTTAGATATTTATTTCAAATGTATTTTTTCTTGTGGGTTTATAATATATATATTTTGTGGGTTTTATACCACCTGCGATCAAATACATTTTTCTTTAATGTTTCAATTAATTAGTTATGAAAATGCATAAAAAATATCATAAAAATAAATCAAGGACAGTTAACAATAAGAGAGAATAGTAATATGAATGGTATTACTAAAGGCAGTGAAATATACAAAAATATATATCGCTCCAAGAGAATTGAACATAGATCAATTGCTAAAAAGTTAAATAGCCAACTACTAGGCTAAACAAGCACATATGGTAAAGATTTTATAACTGTTTTTAATACCTAATTTGTGTTATATATTAAAGTTTTTTGGAAATGCTAGATATATACTTAAATTATTGAAAGTTGGGGGGAAGGCGCAATTTCCCTTTCGTCCCTTAGTTGGTTCGGCCTTGCTTCTGTGGGCAGTGTTTCCTACCAGCTTTTTCATCTTCACCTTCACCTACCTTTATTTCTGTATCTAAATTATCAGGTAACAATTGTTTCCGTTTTTTTTTTTTTTTTTTTTTTTGGAGATAGTCTAAAAACCCAACTTTACGTTTATATGTATGAAAGCAATGACTTGGATTGTTTAGTGAAAGTTTAGAACAAAGGGTTTCCTCAATTTTAATGATTTGTCTTGATACCGTTTACACTGAACAATCTTAACCCCCTTTTTTGAACCTTGTGATGATGGAAGCTAAAAAGATTAGTAACTCAATTGATGATGGTAGTGATAGAGGAGTTACAATGAACACATTGGATGACAAGAGCATCAAATTGAAGATTGTAGTTGATAAGAAGAAGAACCAAGTCATACGCTGCGAAGCGGGTTCAAATTTTGTTCATGCTCTCTTGAGCTTCCTCTTGATGCCTATGGGCACTATCTTAAGTGAAACCGAGAAGCAATCAGAGACTGGGTGCATGTACACATTGTACGATTTCTCAATGTACGCCTCTGGGGATGAAATATAACTTGAGAATCAGTTAGTTACTAAATTAAGACCCCTTAACAAATGAATAACTAAATAGCCGAAATACCCTTGGGAGTACCTTTTCTTAAATCATGAGCTGAAAATCAAGCAAATTGCGGTGTTATTGAGCTAGATATTTTCAATTAAGTGCCAAAGGCACAACCACAATATGCACACACACTCTGAGCAACAAGACAATTTACAAGTCGTTGGCCTTTCTCTCGATGGGGCATCAACATTGTAACCCTTTCCTTATGGCAGTGTTGAGAACATAACTATTTGTTCAAGTCTCTTGAGTGTACTAAAAGACAAAAGATCTTAAAGATAAAGCCTTCTAAAATTTAGGTGGCCACAGACAGAATGTTTGGCACTTGTTCAGTAAAAAGGCGTGAAGCATACACCATCAAGTAGGTGGCTTCAAGATTCGAAACACATCTAAAAACACAAAGGGAGCCAAATAAATGGTGGAAATTTGGGCTCAATGTAAAATTCTTTTCCTTTTCTCCAAGATTCAATGTTCTTCGAAGAAGTTGCATGGTTGCATACATTTAACGTCGGAAGTTATGAGCACTTGATCGATGAAAATTGTTTTTGTGGGCACTCACTACGATTGATATAAAGAATATGACATGTAATATGACGCTCGTGGTCGATTTAAGCACTACTTGGCAATGTTGTATTTGTGCATTTGAAATTACACATCACACATCTAATGGTCAAAAGACGGTAGAAGTACTAGAACTTGGAAATTTAGTTCGTCTAGGGTAGTTTTTTTCCTTCACTTTTAGTTGTCATGGTATTGTTATTTGTCTTAGGATAAGACTTATGGAATTTTCGTTTTGAGTACTAGATTTCAGTTTGTTGTTTTGTAAAAAAAAACAAGAAAAAAAAAGTTTGTTGTTTTGTATGCTTAAGAATCTTAGTTTGATCTATATGTTTGAAGTGCATTTGTTATAGGAAAATAGAAGATGCCCTATGTCTAGGTGGGCCTAGATTGTTGTGCATTGTAATTTGTTTAAGTTGTTAACTAAGATTCTCGAGTACAATTGCTTTGTGTTGTTACACAATGTGGTTAAAATGTAATGATGATTTGCATTTCAAAGTTTAAAAAAAAAAACTCTCAATATCTGACTAGATTGGTGTTTCTAGATTCACAAATCATGTCACATATATCTATGCAACCATAATAGATGGATGAGCCATTCTTTACAGCGAGGAAACACGAGAGGAAAGAGAGCGAGGGATGGGTGTAAGAATCTAACGCTAGTTGCTTCATACACACATGTTGGCCCTTAGGTATGCCCATCAAAGAAGACAAAGCTCCTCGTGCAAGTTTGTTACATACCGAACTCTCTGCCTCATCATTTAACGAAACCACCCAATAAAAACACAACCAACATTATTTCAAAACAAACACTACTAAACACATTAAACTCAAACCCTCTCTCTCTTATCTCTCCAACTTGCTTCCATGTCCATTTGCATACCGATCCATGTCTTCAATCTTGATCTTACAACTTCAGGTTGAGATCCAAAATTCCCTTTGTTTTATGTCTGCGGTTGTTGCTTGATGAGTTTTCTATGGAACCGCTCATTTGATGATTCACTTCGAGGGCAATGCCCAAGGATTCTTGTGGGCTGGGTTTCTTTACATGTATCAATGAGCATTCGTTGTTTCTTCTAATTTAGATAAAACAAAGTCATACACATTACTAAAAACAACAACATTACTAAAAACAACAATGTGTGCCTTAAAATGGTCAAGTTAATGTCAACTTACTTGAAGTGACAGCATATTGGGGTATTCCGATGCTGATCCTTGGTGATTGAAAGTTGGAAATACCATGGGTTGTTTTCGCTACCCAATGTAAGAAAACCTCCATCTAGAGCAGCATTGTCCTTAGTGTTCTGAAATTGGTTTCATCTGAGATGTATCTACGTCGTTTTTGGCATGACGAAAAGTTGAACTTGAATGACCCTCATTGAAAGAAATAGAAGGAAAGAAAATCTGTGTGAAGTAACCAATTAGAGAAACATGAAACAATAAACAAACATACATAATCAAAATCGAAACCTGATATTTGCATTCCTTGGATAATCAAGATTAACAATCCCATTGCTTCCATTAGATGATTCAATCGATTAGCATAACTGAGGAGCAATTAGGGGAACTGGTAAGGGATGAAGAAGCCTGCAGGATAACTATCTAGAGCGAATGGTCCAATCTGACTTGTTCCAATAATTTGTAACATATTGAGAAAAATGTCACCATTAAATCATTATCAACTAAATCATAGCAAATGGTTGAAAGATTATAATGCCACACACCTCGTTGTTATGTCGCATGGGGTTCAGATAGTTTCCATAATTGCTTTGGATGGAAGGCAACACTACACCAAATTGGCATTTTTCTAACAATCCAAAAAATAGTAACACTTTTGAGCTATAACAATCCACAAAGCAATTTTACACATTTTCACAAACAAAGTGATTCAATAATTGTATCACCACAAATAGTATGGGCTTACAAGTGATGTTATTCATGGTAATCTAATTTATTGTATCACTTTTTTTGTTTAGCTATTTTTCATTTTGTTGACTAAATTTAGTTTTGACTTGAAATTATTTGGTGGATTGTAATAGCTCAAAAGTGTTACTATTTTTTAAGTTGTTACAAATATTCCAATTTGGTGTAGTGCAGCTCCACTACAAAGTTTGATCCAAATGATGATGAAAATACATTTACTTGCAACCCATAAACATTTAGAATCTTTTTTTCCAATTAAAAGAACATTAAAGGGAAACCAGAAGTAAAAGGAAGGAAAAAAAAAACCATTGAAGGAATTGGTTGATTTTGTTGCCTCCTCTGTATGGCAATGAGCGATGGGATATTTAGTGTTGAATTAACTTGTAAAGAATTTGATCCAAACCCAAAATCTGGGCCTCCACCAAACATATTATACTCCAGAGAATTCAACCTCGGAGGCAAAGAACCATAATCTCTTGTGTTTTTTTGGGACCAACCCATCACAAATCCATTAGAATTGATAACGTTCTGGCCATAAATGCTAGGTGAATTTCTTGCCAAAAGAGGCTGGGGAGGCCAGTTACTGTTAAAGAATAAAGTCTATCTATGTTACAGAATAAGAAAGTGTTACAAAATAGGTTAGGAAAGTCAGAATAGATCAGAAATCTTAGGTTTCCTATTTCTACAAGGTTAGGTCAGAGTTAGCTTTATAAGCTCTTGTATTCTATTCAATGAATAACAATAACAACAATAATATTTCAATACAATTATTTTCTTTACATGATATCAGAGCAAGGCTTCTCTGATTAACCAAACTCGAGCTGCCGCGCTGATAATCCTCCTCGCTTGTTAAAACTAAACAAGCACTACCAAACACAGCCTCCCGCAGTCGTGCAATCTTACCATCTCTGCTTCTCCACGCAGTCACAAAACTCAAACACCATCATTGAACACCACCACCATCGAACACCTTCACCGTCAAACACCATCTCAAACAACATCAATTGAATACCATCATCGAACATCATCACCGAAAACTGCAATCATCATCAGTGTTTGGTCTCAATCAGAACACAAAGACCATCAACATCAATCAAACACCATCATCGATCTCAACAAGGGATCATTATCCATCAATTATTATCCATCTCGATCATTGTCCATCTTGATCAACAGGGATCATCAATCTCTTCATCTTGATCAACAGGGATCAACAAAGTTATCTCTTCAAACAGAGATCTTCATCTCTTCAAACAGAGATCTTCTTCATCTCTTCAAACATAGATCTTCTTCAGGGATCTTCATCTTAGTCAACAGAGTTATCTCTTCAAACAGAGATCTTCTTCAGCTCTTCATCTCGATTAACAGATATCAATAGAGATCTTCAACAACAAAATTGATCAACCATCAACAGAGTTGATCAATAAAACCCTTCTCCGAGATCTATCAACAATCGATCTTGTGATCATAAATCTATCACCGAGATCTATCATCAACATCTACAACCTCTTATTTCATCATCAGTGACACGAAGATCGGCAGGTTGAAGAACCTTGTAGGGATCACGAATCCTTCGCTGCGAACCCACATACACAGTGAAAAATTCAGACGAAATCTACCTCGTTGAGCCCGATTGAGACCCTGAATTGCTGACGAAATCTGAATCTGATCGTTGGTATCACTGATCGACGACCGAGCTCCCATCGACTTCCACCCCTTCATCAGCTTCAAAGGCACCATTTGAAGGATTCTTTCAACGAAAATTCTAAAGTGCACTGGGGGTTAGCCTGGTGTTTTGCCTGGTGCTAACCCCCACCGTTCATTGTGCCTCGAGATTGGTGTAGCACTTATCTCAAAGCAAAATGGATGGTGGGGGTTAGCACCAGGCAAAACACCAGGCTAACCCCCAGTGCTATGTAGTAGTGCTCTTCTTTCAATCCTTTTGGCTGAGGCCATTGGAGAGGAAAAGTTATTACCACATTAGCAAAAAAAAAGGGTTATTAACACCCCAAGGTTATTACCACCTTGTGGCTATTAGCACTCCAAGGTTCAGTCAGAATCACCAGTACACTATGTATTCTATTGAACACTACGTAGCCGCAGCTAACATGGACGGCAATACAAGCAATGATTTCAACACCACCACATCACCATACAACAAGTCCAAGGCTCACAATATTGGTAATGACATTTCTATTACTGAGTTAACAGGCAAAATACTCTCTCTCAAATTTCATGGCTCTCGTTCATCTTGGATCCTTGATAGCGGCGCCACTGATCATATAGTTCATAGCCCTCATTTACTCACATTTTCCAAACCCGTCCACAATCGAACCATTGAGCTTCTTGATGGTACACTTGTTGTTGTTACACACATTGGCACCATGACTTTCTCTTCTGTTTTTACCTTGCATGATGTTCTTTGTGTTCCTTCTTTTAATCTCAATTTTTTTTCCAATAGCAAACTAACAAAACATTATCTTTTTATTACCATTTTTCTCAACAATTCTTGTCTGATACAGGACCTTCGTTCGGGGAAGATGATTGGAACAACAACTGAGCTTGATGGTTTGTACTACCTGGATAGCACAGCCACCACAACTTCCACCACTTGTCACATCACTCAAGTATGGCACAACCGCTTAGGTCACCTTTCAGACAAAACTTTATATCTTCTTCCTGTCTCTTTTCGTGATGCCAATACTTGTGTTTCCAATAAATGTGTTATTTGTCCTTTGGCCAAACAAACTAGAAATAAATTCTCTTCATCCCATATTTCGAGTACTACTCCTTTTTCCTTATTACATGTTGACATTTGGGGAGGATATCACGTTCCTTCCCTTTCTGGAGCGCCTATTTCTCACCATTGTTGATGATTATACACGATGTACTTGGATTTATCTCATGAAACACAAGTCTGACACACGCACACTCTTAATTTCATTCATTAATTATGTTGAAAACTTCCAAAATTAAAACCATTCGCAGTGATAATGGACTTGAATTTTTTCTCACTGATTTTTATGCTTCAAAAGGCATTACCCATCAAACTTCTTGTGTCTCTATTCCCTAACAAAATGAGGTGGCGGAACGCAAACATAGATATCTTTTGAATGTCGCTCGTGCTCTTTTATTTCAAACACATATTCCTAAACATTTTTAGGGAGAAGCAATTTTCACCGCTGCCTATCTCATTAATCGCACACCGTCCTCTGTTCTTAAAGGCAAAACACCTTGAACTTCTCTTTAACAAACAACCCAACTATTCTCACCTTCGAGTATTTGGTTGTCTATGTTTCGCTTCCACACATGCCCAACGTCCTAGCAAATTTGATGCTTGTTCTAGTCAATGTGTCTTTCTTGGGTACCCTCACGGGCAAAAAGGATACAAAGTCTATGATCTCACTCACAAAAAGATCATTGTTTCTCGTGACGTCATCTTTCATGAGGAGACTTTTCCTTATTTTTCTGACACAATCACCTCATTGACCGGTCCAACACACTTCCTCGACTGGTCGCTCATGCTCCACTTTTTTTTATCTCCAATAGTGCCTTTCTCTGACCAGTCAGACCACTCCCACCGATCGGTCGTCAATCCGATGTCTCAGTCACCGACTGGGCGAAAACCCCAGAAATCCAAACCTAAGCGGTCACCCCTGCCCCTGTTCCACCCTTAGAAGACCCCCTCTCCCACCTCGCACCTCCACTCGTGCCACCCGTGAACCATCTTATCTTCAACAATATCATTTTGATGCTCGATTGTCTTCCCGATCATCTTACTCATCTGCTTAGAACGTTTGGCCTTCTACATGTATTATTTACCCCTTTTCTGATTATCTTTCTTATGACCATTTATCCACCTCTCACAAGGCTTACACCACTTCCTTTTATTTAGTCAAAGAACCCACTAGTTTTATGCAGGCTATGCAGGATCCAAAGTGGCGTCACGCCATGAGAAGTGAGATTGATTCTCTACAAACCAATAACACTTAGCTCTACAACCTCTTCCTCCTGGCAAACATCCGGTTGGTTGTAAATGGGTCTATAAAATCAAACTTAATCCAGATGGTAGTGTTGAGCGTTACAAAGCCCACTTTGTGGCTAAAGGATACAGTCAAGTTGAAGGTATTGATTACAAAGAGACATTCGCTCGTGTTGCCAAATTGACTACTGTTCGTATTCTCCTTGCTCTTGCAGCCACATAGGGTTGGCATTTATGTCAACTTGATGTCAACAATGTTTTTCTTTATGGTGATCTTTTTGAGGATGTGTACATGCGTCTTCCTCCTGGATTCGGCCAAAAGGGGAAGACTCGAGTATGCAAGTTGAACAAGTCCTTATATGGTCTCATGCAAGCCTCGAGACAATGGTTCCTTAACTTATCCTCTACTCTCATATCAGTCGGCTATAATCAATCTAAGGATGATTACTCATTATTCATTTGATCCAAGGGTAATAGTTTTACGGCAATTCTCGTATATGTTGATGATGTAATATTGGCAGGTAATGATCTCCAATACATTGAAGAAACAAAGAAATTTCTGGCTGCAAAGCTCAAGCTCAAAGATTTAGGAAAATTGAAATATTTCCTTAGCATTGAAGTCGCATGGTCATCGAAAGGGATTGTTTTATCTCAACGAAAATATGCACTTGAAATATTGAAGGACACTGGGTATCTTGGAGCAAAGCCTTCACGTTATCCTATGGATCAAAACTTGGTGCTCACACAGGATGATGGAGATTTACTACCAAATCCTGCAATATACTGCAAGCTTGTTGGAAGGTTGATATACTTAACGATTACGAGACCAGATTTGGTTTATTCAGTACATGTCCTAAGTCAATTTATGGACAAGTCCAAAATACCACATTTGGATGCTGCACACAAGGTCTTGAGGTATATCAAGGCTTCACTAGGACATGATATTTTTTTTTCTCTTTCACCAGCTCATTACAGTTGAAAGATTATTGTGATGCAGATTGGGCTAGATGTAGAGATACTAGGAGATCCATTCCAGGTTATTGTGCCATGCTTGGCGATTCACCAATTTCTTGGAAAGCTAAGAAACAAACTACAGTGGCAAGATCTACAGCTGAAGCAGAATATAGGGTCATGTCTTTTACATGCTGTGAGTTAACCTGATTGAGGTACATTCTTAATGATTTGCACATTAATCACCCTCGGGCAGCTCTCTTGTTTTGTGACAACAAGGTTGCACTCCATATTGCATCTAATCCCGTTTTTCATGAGCGAACGAAGCATAGAGAGATTGATTGTCATTTGATTAGAGAAAAAGTATAAGAGGGGACTATTTATACTGAGCATGTTGGATTACTACATCAACGGGCATATTTGTTCACTAAAGCTTTGAGCACTTATCAATTTGATAATCTTCTTAGCAAGTTGGGTATTACAAACATATACTCCAACTTGAGGGGGAGTGTTAAAGAATAAAGTCTACCTATGTTATAGAATAAGAAAGTTTTACAGAATAGGTTAAGAAAGTCAGAATAGAATAGAAGTCTTAGGTTTCCTATTTCTACAAGGTTAGGTCAGAGTTAGCTTTATAAGCTTTTGTATTCTATTCAATCAATAACAATAACAAAAATAATATTTCAATACAATTATTTTTTTTACAGTTACCTTCAGTAGGTTGGGGTGGTCTTTGAACATCAGTACAAAAGATTGGAATTGTTGGTAGAACAAAAGGATTTGGATTTGAAAATGATGGGAATTGTTGAACTTGCGGAGGATGTGCATTAACAACGACTCTTATCCTCTGCCATTGTTGTTCTAACCGCACGCGCTCAAGCGCCACAACCCCCATACCCTTTTGCTGAACTTTGTTGGCTTTAACCTTCTTTGATAATTTCTCACTACCACTACTATTACTAAACCTCTTGTGTTCTTGTGGCATTTTTCTTATCTGATTGTCTAGATCATGCAAAACCAGAAACAAAGAGCCCAAAGATGCCTCTGTTGTCTAAACCATGCAAAACAGAGAACCCATAAAACAAAGAACTAAAATTCCACAAAAATCAAGAAAACCCAAATCTAAAATCTCCAAAACAAAAAGAAGAATTGAAATTGTAAAAAAAAAAAAAACACACACACACACACACACACAAAAATCAGAGAAACCCGAGTTTGAAATTTCAAAAATGAAGCAACATGGATCTTACCACACTAAATGTAAATAATTAAGGACGAGCATTAAGAACAACCAAATCTAAGGAAAACAAGGGAAAAAAGATGGAAACTCAAATCCTCCATTTTCAAATTTAATTAGAAAAGAAGGAAACAATCACCACTCAACCTATCAGTAAAGACTGAGGAAGATCCAAGCAGTCCCAAAAATTGTTTGTCTTAGATACAAATCAAAACTCTTTTTCACTAAATCCTCTATCTTTTTGTTTCTATCCAAACTTCTTCTTTCACTCAACTGTATCTCTCATTCTCTGAAAAATTCTTCATTTTCTCTCAAATTCAGAGAAGGTTGTGCGGTGTGTGCTCACACTTTTTGTGCTTCAATGGCTCTGACACCACCCCTTTTATTGCCCAAACCAATCCAAATTTCCTATATAATTCTAAAAAACATTTTTCTTCTGTTGTTGTTGTACAACTTCATTTCTTTCCGAATGAAGAGTGATGTCTGGGGTTAAGGTGTTGTGGAATCTCTGCATTTGGAAAAGAGAGGACCAGAAGTAAGGGCCCACTGAGGTAGATTTGGCAATAATGCTAGTTGCCATACTCGGATCAAGTTTGAAACTTGGGAGTATTTTTTAAGCAACTTGGAGTGAAACAAATTCTTCAATGATTTATTTTAGATTTTTTTCGGTAATCATGCTTGACACATTATATGCTCGCAATAAGATTGTAATAAAACTGTTGGAGATTATCTAGAAAGTTTTTTAATGTTCTTACCATATAAGGTATGCCTGTACATTAAAATTTGTTGAAGTTTTCATTTTGTGATTTATTTTATGTTGGCTTTATCTACTTATTTATTTTTATTTTATTTTTATTTTTTATTTTTTATTTGTTTTCTGCTCAAGGGCTTCACGCAGTCCCTTGATGGACAACCCTAGAAGCAAATAATAGTCCTTGAAAAAGGTTAAATCATGATAACAAAACTCATGTGTTTGTCTCGTTTTGTGATCCAAGATGACATTGTAGTCCTCTAAAGGCTAATTGAAATAATGTTGTCCACCAATTATAGCTCAGTTGGTCGGACATCCACTCTTTTTGTGAGAGGTCGCGGGTTCGAGACTCACCAGTTAGGATTTTGTGAATTTTCACCTGATTATTAGGAACACATTTGCTCCGCCGTTGATAAGCCTTCGGGTATTGAATGCAGCTGCTTAGATAGACTAGATCAGAGCGAATCGAAAGCGAGTCTTCATGCAGGGTGGAAGCGATGAACCGGAGCGAAAGCAAGTGTCTATACGAGATGGAGGCGACAAGATTATTAAGTGACAACAATATTGTAGTCTTCGGCCTTAGTTTGGTTAACCCTATAGGGCCAATCATGTAGCATTCGGGCATGAATTAATACATAAATAAAAAGGGTCAATGACCCAATTTAAACAAAAAAATTGAAATAACGCTCGAAAGGTAATAAATAATACATTCTAAAATGTTAGATCGATATCCCCATAAGTTAACCAAATTTTGGAAATATTTTTCTACTAAAAGTTGTGTAGACCCTTTAGTTAAGTAGGCTAATCGATGATACAACCTGTGTTCTCATGTTTTACTAGTGACAGTTTACTTACAAATACATTGAAAATTCTATGTTCTTATTAATTAAAATTATCCCACTAAAACTTAATCCATTTATTTTTTCAATTTCTTTTTGGTGGAATTTATCTGTCATGTTATTTATTTTTGTGTCCCAAGGTTGCATTGTAGTCCCACAAGTTAACCAAACTAGTAACACTTTTTTTAACTAAGGTCCACCCAGAACCCTGTGTTGACTCTTTCAAGATGGTATGCTAATCAATGCTGTAATATGAATCATTGTCCTTTACTGGTGTAAGAACTTATCCTGTTGGTACATGACAACACACTTAGAAATGTATTTAAAATTTTAATGCATTTACTATATAAGATATTGGCCCCACATAAAGTAAATTACATTTTTTTTAAAATCCCTTAATCCCTCCTACTTCAAGTGCTGCCAACAGGGTTTGAACCTTAGACCTGTGATTTCATCCACTATAGGCATACCACCGAGCTGATACTCCATTGGCAAATTATATTTTTCCAATTTCTTTTTTGTGTAGTTTATTTGTCATATTTATCTTGTTGGCACCTATGGTGACAACTCGCCTAGAAACATTTTGAATTTTTTTTATGTATTTACCATATAAGATATTAAATCCACTGAAATTGAATTACATTTTTTAGTTTATTTTTGGTGAAATTTATTTGTCATTTTTATCCAATTGGTATCACCGGTGACAGCTAAAGTGGAAATGTATTGAAATTTTAAATGTATTTAACATATAAGATTTTGGCCCTTCTAAAACCGAAAATCACACTATTCCAATTTCCTTTTGATGGAATTTATTTGTCCTTTTATTTATTTTGAGTCCCAAGGTTGTATTCTACCCCTGAAAGTTAATCAAAACAATGCTAAAGAGTTGAGAAATAGTCTATTATAGAAGGATTAATCAACATCTTCTTTTAACTAAGGTCCACCTAGAAACTTATGTTGACTCTTACACGCTAATATGTTAACCAATGATAGAATATGAGGCATTGTTGTGACCTTAGTAAAACTTAGCTGAATTTTTTTTTTATTTCTTTTCCCGTATTCCCGTGTTTTACGGACCACCCACTTAAAAATACATTGAAATTTCACGTTCTTACCATATAAGATTAGCCCTAGTAAAACCTGGTTGAATTTTTCCTTTATGGATTTCTTTTTCAAAGTTATTGAAAAAAATACAAAAACAGAATGAAGTATAAAAAAATCAAAAATGTGGACAGAATGTGATTTTTGTCTAATCGCAGCAGAAGTTGTGAATGGGATAGACATAATCACAGCTTTCCCTGCGATTAGACATAAATCACACTCTGTCCGAATTTGTGATTTTTTGAATTTGAATATTTTATTCAATTCCTATTGGTTTAATACACTATTGCATATTTGATTTATTTCAAGACCCTACTTTTGACATTCTCAACTTGGAGTGTTCCAAATTTGGGTTCTGCAATAATTTAAACCCATAAGAATTGAAAAAAAAATATTGAAATACAAAAAATCTGAAATTTAGATAGAGTGTAATTTCTGTCCAATCACAGCAGAAGCTGCAAATGGGATAGACATAATCGCAGCGAAAGCTGCAATTGGACAAAAATCACACTCTGTCCAAATTTGTGATTTTTTGAATTTGAATCTTTAAAAAAAATTTCTTATTGGTTTGATACACTATTGACATAATTGATTTATTGCAAAACCACACTTTTGAAATTTGAACAGAGTGTGATTTTTGTCAAAACGCAGCGGTTCATGCGAATATTAGTCTCATGATCGCAGTAGCCGCTGTGATTTCTTATATTATGTTCGTATGTGTCGCTGCATTTGCTGTTAATTGGTTTCAAGGCACCAAACACATTTTATTTTGCGACTGCGTTAACTCTGGTCGCAACGGATACTGTAATTATATGTATCAGACTCGCAGCGGCTTGTGCGTTTGCAAACAGAATTTTAGATTTTACATATAAGTGACTTTGCGTCAAATTTTTCAGATTATTTGATAGAATTTGTTAGTTTACTTTGACTACAGTTAACATTATAACCATTACTGAGATATACGTAAATACTGATGAGAATCATAATTGATTGCATAAATGTATAATCATTACATTTTCACTAACTACTACAAACATTACATCATCATCATCATCAAAGCCCATTCCCGATATTTTCGGGGTCGGCTACATGGATTTTGGTTCTCCAAGCAATGCGGTCTTCCCACATATCATCGCCTAATACAAGCTCAATGATATCTTCATTCACCGCCTTCATCCAAGTTTTCAACTGTCGTCCCCTCCGTCTACACCCTCCATTAACTTGCCAATTTAGACATTTTTTAATTGGCGTCGTGTTTGGTCTCCTCCGCACATGACCAAACCAAGTTAAACATCTTTATATAATTTTGTCTTCTATGGGTAGTACACCTAAGTATCTCCTAATTCTTTCATTTCTAATTTTATCCTTACAAGTTTTACCACACATCCACCTTAACATACGCATTTCTGCTACTGTCATCCTATGCGTATGTTAACTCGTAGTAGCCCAACATTCTTAACCGTATAGCATGGCTGGTCGAACAATTGTCTTATAGAATTTCCCTTTTAGCCTTGCAGGCATCCTTCTATCGCATAATACTCCTGACGTCATTCTCCATTTCAACCAACCAGCTTTAATCTTATGGTCTACATCTTCTCCAATAGCCTCATTCTTTTGAATTATAGATCCTAGATATCAAAAAGCCTCACACTCTGGGACCTCTACACCTTCGATCTCAATTGCATTACTTGTCCCTCGTGGTTCACAACCGAAGTTACACACTAGATACTCCGTCTTCGAACGACTAATTCTAAAACCTTTACTCTCTAAAGCCTCCCGTCACCTATCTAATTTCTGACCTAAACTTGCACTAGTCTCATCAATTAAGACAATATCGTCTGCAAATAACATGCACCAAGGTACATCTTCTTGCAGATGTCTCGTTAACTCATCTATGACCAAAACAAAGAGATATGGACTTAACGCCAACCCTTGACGTAGTCCTACTGACACTGGAAATTCACTGGACATCCCACCTACTGCGCGAACACTTGTTACAACCCCTTCATACATATCCTTAATGATATCAACATAACATTGAGACACTTTCTTCCTTTCGAGCACCCACCAAATTAACTCCCTAGGGACCCTATCATATGTTTTCTCCAGATCAATAAAATCATATGCAAACTCTTACGTGCCTTTCGATATTTTTCTATAGTTTGCCTAAGTAGGAAGATGGCCTCCGTAGTAGACCTGCTCGGCATAAATCCAAATTGATTCTCCGAAACCGTGGTTAAACTCCTAAGTCTTCGTTCTATAACCCTCTCCCAAAGTTTCATCGTATGACTCATAAGCTTTATCCCTCTATAGTTCGAGCAATTCTGGATATCCCCTTTGTTCTTATAAATTGGTACCACAATGCTATACCTCCATGAATCTGGCATTTTTCTAGTTTCCAAAATCCTATTAAAGAGCTTAGTTAGCCATTAAATCCCAACTTCTCCCAGACATTTCCATGCTTCAATTGGTATATCATCCGGTCCAACGGCTTTCCCTGTCTTCATTCTTTTTAAAGTTTCTCTCACTTCTGTGGCATTAACACTACGATGGAACACGTGATCTCTCCCTTCCTGTGAAGCATACCCCTCCAAGTTTAACTCCCTCACATGTGTTCCATTGAGTAGGTTCCAAAAGGAATCATTCCATCCATCTAAAATAGTTTTATCCTGCATTAAAACTCTTCTATCCTCATGCTTAACACACTTAACATGACTCAAGTCCCTAGTTTTTCGTTTTCTAGCTTTAGCTATCTTGAAAATATATTTCTCCCCTTCATTTGTACCTAGCCTATTGTAAAGATCATCATATGCTCTCTTCTTAGCTTCCCCTACTGCGTTACTACTAACTTCTTAGCTTGCTTATAAAGCTCATAAGACTCTAGGCACCTATCTATTTGCCACTCCTTAAAGCATATTTTCTTTTTCGCAATGGTTTGTTGCACATCAGCATCCTACCACCATGTCTCCTTACCATATAAACCTCATCTTTTGGCCTTTCCTAACTCTTCATTCACACATCTTATTCGGTTTGCCAAATGTTCAAAAAGATTCACGCTACTAGTCCTATCATTTGGTTCTAGATTCTCCCAACCCTTTGAAACTGACTGGCCACCCAAAATCATCATCATCATCATCAAAGCCCATTCCCGAGATTTTTGGGGTCGGCTACATGGATTTGGTCCTCTAAGCAATGCGATCTTCCCACAGTTCCTCACCTAATCCAAGCTCAATGATATCTTCATTCACCGTCTTCATCCAAGTTTTCAACGGTCGTCCCCTCCGTCTACACCCTCTATTAACTTGCCAATCTAAACATTTTCTAACTGGCCACCCAAAATATTCTTTCTAAATTTTTGGCACACATCTCCCTGTAAGGTTCGCTTAATTTTCGGTCTAACCTGTTCTATAGCAATATGACCCCTACTCTTAAGACAACAATCGAGAACTAACAGCCTATGTTGGTTTGTCAGACACTCCCCTGGTATAACCTTACAATTTTTACACCTACCTAAATCGTGTTTCCTAATAAGAAAATAATCAATTTGACTTCTATTGCGCCCACTCGCAAAAGTCACCAAGTGATATTCCCTCTTCTTATAAAAAGTATTTACGATCCCGAAATTTTGAGCTAAAGCAAAATCTATAATAGAAATCCCCTTAGTGTTTCGATCCCCAAATCCTTGACCTCCATGTACCCTCTCATACCCAACTCTATCCTTACCGACATGGCCATTCAAATCCCCGCCTAGGAAAATCCTATCAGAAGAGGGAATTCCAATAACTAACTCTTCTAAAGAATCCCAAAAATCTTTCTTAGTCTCCTCATCCAAACCCACTTTAGGTACATACATACTAATAACATACACTATCTATAGTTTTAAAACTAATTTAATACTTATGATTCTATCCCCAAACCTTCTAACGTCGACTACTGCATCCTTAAAAACTTTATCTACCAGTATTCCCACCCCGTTCCTAGTTCCATTTTTACCAGAATAGAAGAGTTTGAACCCTCCCCATAAATCTTTAGCCTTGTTCCTCTTCCATTTTGTCTCTTGAAGACAAACTATGTTTACTTTCCTCCTACGCAGAGCATCCACTAATTATATTGTCTTACCCGTCAAGGTTCCTATGTTCCAAGAGGCTAATCTAATCATTATATCTCTAGCTCTAACTTGGACTAGCTTCTTTACTCGCCCCCGTCCAGAATGGTGCGAGAACCCTTGCCTATTTAACACTACAGCCAGGCGCCACTGCAGCGCGCTTTGCTCACTTGTCACTACACTCGAGCGTAGGTGTAGCGCGTCGCTTGTAGCAGGGGACGCCCTATCCTTCTGCATTAATATTTTTGAACCAAATTCCATGAAAAGGGATGTGATGGGTTTTTTTTACGGTTGGCTATCACAAGCCTAACACCAACCCTCATCCTTTTAGTCTTTTCCCGAGGTTTAGTTTTAGTGTTATTCTTCTCATGTTTCTTCTTCGTTCTGCCCTCAACACCACCACCAGCAATGACTTCTTCATTGTCATTAGCACCACCACCACCCCTTCTCCTACCTATACCACTAGCACCAGCACTACTACCACCACCACCATCAGACCTTCCTCTACCACCACCACCGCTTGGAGCACCACTACCATCACTAGTTCAATTAGTTTGTTGTTCTTCCTCATTATTTCTTGAGGAGAAATGCGTAGACATTTGTCTTAGCAGGTCACCTACTTTCTTTTGCCTCATGAGCAATACAATCTTATTTACATTGCCTAATTCTTCAATAGAGGCGTCGACCAACTGAAGAGCCACATCAACCAACTTGTTTTGCAAGGAAAACATTGATTCTAGTAAAAAAAAATCAATTATGTATTTCAAATGTGAGAAAAATTGTTAAACTATAGATCAATTACCCGATTGCGAGATATGAATAATTGATTTCTTAAGGGATGTGTCCTCCTAGTTTTGGATGGTTCGATGAACAGACGACTAATGTCATGAAACCACTCCAAGTTGTCCTTGCTACAATCCCTGGAATCTTCACTGACACTCATTGGCTTTCAATTGACACGAGATGATTCTGCCAAGTTGCAGCAAATAAAGACAATATCTCGTGTTTCACCAAGTAGTTGTTGTCAGATCGACCTCTATTATTCATTTTGGCTTGAATTGGGGGGATTTGGAATGACTTGTACCCTTCCCATATGTCTCATCACTCGATCTGAGTGATAAGGTTTTTCAACATTAGGGCATAACAAGCAACCTTGGAACCATGTAATGCTGTGAAGCAGAGTTCTTCGCTTGGATTCTGCATTAGGGTCCCAAATAATCTTACAATACAAACATGAACTTATTAAATTACCTAAGATGAAACATGAACTTAAATGATTAACTTTTACCTCTTCAGGAGACATGTCATCAAAATTATCCCTAAGAGTCAACATTTTTCCACTCACGACCCCGCTAAGTTGGGTGCAATCCCACTTAGCCATGGTGGGGAAACGATCCTTCCACGAGGCTCAGGCCATACCCCAAAGCCTAAAGTGAT
The DNA here is from genome assembly GCA_003290165.1 of Berberis thunbergii. Lineage (NCBI taxonomy): Eukaryota > Viridiplantae > Streptophyta > Magnoliopsida > Ranunculales > Berberidaceae > Berberis > Berberis thunbergii. The sequence goes on along the minus strand of QNQO01006710.1, from coordinate 42,012 downwards.
CATAGATCCAACACTACAAAAAATTAAACATATCAATATAAAAAAATCAATATCAAAAACACTAAAAAGATAATTATTTGAACAAATAACTCGAAACTTGTACCTCCAATAGCTGCAGATATCTAGATATTTGTTTGGTACCCGCTCTGCTAGCACAACCAGGTTGACGATACAAGAACGCCAAAGTACCAACTCCCCATGCAAACTTCCTAACATCATCCACCTTCATCAGCAACTCCAAATATTCAGAGCATACCTTGGTTCCAGTCTTATTAGTGAAGATAGTCATGCCCAGAAGAAATAACAAGTAACCCCATGCAACTTTTTGTTTCTTTTGAAGATAATCATTTGTGCTCACTTTCCCACAACAATGCTACTTAATAAATTTCATCTCCATGAAACTCTGATACTTCTGGGCATGCTTTTGTGCTTCACTCTTTTGAATCCCCAAAAAATTCACCAAAAGGTGAACACACTCATCTACCTTCATTTGAGTTTTCTTCACCACAATCAACTTACCAACAATCGACAAATGAGTGATACGATAGACATCATCGATGGTGATGGTCATTTCTCCAAAATAAAGGTGAAAAGTGTTAGTCTCAGGTTGCCAACGCTCGATGAAAGCACAAGTTGTGACCTTATCGACATGATCCTTACAATGATCTATCAATGGTCAGAGACTAATCTTATAGACCATTGAAATTACTTTTATTCAGCCCGTCACTCAACTCCAAACTAGAAAATTCTATTACTAATGCCAACATCTCAACTCACCATGTTCCTACACAATAAGAAAAAGTAGTCAGTATCCAAATAACGTAAAAAACAATAAGTACTGCATATTTTTAAAAAAGCTGAAAATATTATAAACACCTCCTCACTAGCCCAAATGGACTGAGAAACATGACCATTATAATCCTCTAATATAGATGCATCTTTGGGACCACTAGGATAAGAAATTTTGCAAGGTTCTAGATCTTCATCGGGACCAGGTTCAACAAAAATAACCGGTGGCTCTCAACCGCACGAACCACACTATGCTTCATTCGCGTCAATCAAATCATTCTCCATTTCATCTTCGTTTTCCTCTTTTTTTTCCCTCCATTGTTGCATTTTTTTTATTTTCTCTTCCATATTTCTTTATTTTTTACGACTATGGTCTTTCTCACAGATGTCGTTATTCGACGTCTTTGAGCTGGATGATCCCCACTACTAATACCAACACCACCACCAACAACACCACCAACACCACCACCAACATCCAACACAACATCTTTGTTTGTCTTTCCCATACTAAATATTTAAATAAATATGAAACAATTAAAACAAAACAAGCATGAAGATTTACAGTCATGGAAATAGAGATTTAGAGTTTACCTAAATTTGTGGGTTTGGTTGAATGCAAAGACAAAGTCCCACATCAACAATCGAACGCAACGAAGAAAGGAAGAAAACAACACCAAATCGACACCAACTAAGCCCTAGAATTGCACAAAAACTTAATCGCACGCCAACACACCCCGAATTGAACAAATTGCACCAAAACCTCCAACCTTTGTATCGCACAGTGACGGTAGAGGGAAAGAGCAGAAAGTAGAGAGTATAAGGAAAATGAGGGCGGGAAGTGGGTTTATAGTTCAAACTTTGGGAGAGGGGGAGATAATTTCGTTTTGGAGAAATGGAATTTTTTTTGTTTAGGAGGTTAAGGGCTTATATTGGTGGTGTCTTTTAGTGAAATTGGTGGTATTATTTAGCGGGGGCCTTTCGCTAATGAATCATAACATGTCTAGTTACAAAGTTCATCTATATTACAAATTAGAATGATATTTGAGGTTAAAGATAAAAGACGTATGAAATTTACCAAATATAAGAATCTAACGGATCACATAGAATTTAAACTTTTATCGTGCCAACAACAAGAGAAATACCCTAGTGTATATACATATATGAAAAAATTGGATTAACTATCAAATAAATCCCAGGAGACTGTTTATCGGACTTTCTCAAATTATTTATCAGACTTTGACCTCAGGCTATATGAGATCTATTTCAGAATTGTTAATGGCAAGTTGATTTACTGTTTAGTATTAATTAAGTAATCAATTAAGTATATCAATGATTTTATAGGTGAAAGTGTAATGTATACTTTACAATTGATTAACTCTTAATCTCTGTTACCTTAACTGAGAGCTCTCTCTGGTGATCATGGTTATTGAGAAGAAGCATTTGGTTTGGGTTCTAATTCTGTGTTGGAATCTGGTAAACAACAAGAATGGAGTTTTCTCACAACACTTGCAATCCCTTGCAACAGCAACTGAAGTTGATCAATATAGAACTGGGTTCCATTTCCAGCCTTCAAAGAATTGGATGAACGGTAAATATATTCACTTGTCAAAACATCTCTTGTATTAGTTTTTGTATGCTAATGCATCAGGGATTTGATTATTGTGTGATATGCAAAGATCAAGATTGCAGGCTTAAGAACTTGGGTTCTGGGTGTTTACTTTTGCCTCTTAATCTAATTAGAGGTCTTAATTTTGTGTCTTCTATTTTTTTTCAAGAAAGTGAAGCTTTGACTAGATTAAACTCATTAAAGAAGAAAAACAAACATCCCATTACAATTGTTTCAGTGTATTGAATGATTTCTATGTTTCTTGGAATTACAAAGTAGAATATTAGTTATTCTTACTTGATTCCCTTGCAGAAGTGGTATGGAAGCATTACACTTTGTTCTGGTTCGTATATTGTGGACATTCTCGAGCCTCCCATAGCATATGAAATTCTTATAAAGATGAGAAAATAAAGTATGTTTCACACAATTTGCATTGTCAAATGAAAATGAAGAGTTTATGTTTATCTCAGAATACAAGTATATAGTTTTATATTTGTGAACTTACCTTGATGATAATTAACTGACTAGTTTATTTGTTGTTGTTGATTAATTTGCTCCTTCAAACAATCCAAACGAGCAGATCCAGTTGGTAAGCTCCGTCGGCATCCTATTAAACATTTTCGATTCCTTCTTTCAATTTTTGAAATCATTCCTCTAATAGCATTTCCAATATTTTTTTTTTCAATAAAACAGGGCCAATGTACTACAATGGCATCTACCATCTGTTCTACCAATACAACCCCAATGGGGCTGTATGGGACGCCAACATAATATGGGCACATTCAGTTTCAACTGATTTGATAAACTGGATCTCACTTGAACCTGCAATTACCCCTACCGAACCATTTGACATAAATGGATGTTGGTCTGGATCTGCTACAATCCTTCCGGGCAACAAGCCCGTACTTGCCTACACCGGCATTGACATACAAGGCCAGCAAGTTCAAAATGTTGCATACCCAAAGAACTTATCAGACCCATATCTGAGAGAATGGATCAAACCCGCCTACAACCCAATTATTGTACCAGATGAGACTATCAATGCCACCTTATTTAGAGACCCATCAACGGCTTGGTGGAACAATGGGCAGTGGAATATGATTGTAGGGACCAGAGAACTGGGTGGGGAAACAGGAATAACAGTGTTGTACAAAAGCCCAGATTTCATTACATGGACCAAGGCTCAACAGCCGTTCCACTCCGGTGCTAAAATGGGTATGTGGGAGTGCCCGGATCATTACCCGGTTTTGTTGAAAGGAACAAATGGACTAGACTGGTCAGTGATGGGGAGTCATGTGAAGCATGTTTTAAAAGTGAGCTTAAGTGCTCCGTGGCTGCTCGATCACTACACGGTGGGGAGTTATTTTCCAGAAATGGATCGGTATGTACCAGATGCTAACTCTGTTGATGATTCAACTGGAGGGCTGAGATACGATTATGGGAAATTCTATGCATCCAAGTCCTTCTTTGATCAAGTGAAGAATAGGAGGGTTCTGTGGGCTTGGGTTAATGAGTCCGACACTACTGCTCAAAGTATTGCTAAGGGATGGGCTGGAATTCAGGTAAAATTTTCTGTAATGATATTTTAGTATTAGTAATCTATTTTGTAGCATAAGTGCTTCTACGGTAAATAAAAATAGTTATGTTTTTCATTTTCGAACACTGCATTTACCTGTATACTCACAGATCTATATGATCTTAAACAGTCGCTCCCACGGACCTTGTGGCTTGATGAAGGTGGAAGACAATTGGTTCAGTGGCCAATTAAAGAACTTGAAACTCTTAGAGAGTCTAAAGTTCATTTCAGCGATGTACCACTAGTCAAGGGAGGTCTCCTGGAAATTCAAGGGATCACTGCAGCACAAGTATGCATTTTTTTTTTTTTGTAATTTTAAATTGATGTAATGCAAATAGCTAAACTCTTCAATGTTCCACAGGCCGACGTTGAAGTTACATTTCATTTGCCAGAGTTAGAAAACATCGAGCCATTCGATCCATCTTGGACCGATGCAGTAAAACTCTGTGGCCAAAAGAACGCTTCAGTTGAAGGAGGAATTGGGCCATTTGGATTGTTAACATTGGCTTCCAACAACCTAGAAGAGTACACATCTGTGTTCTTCAGGGTTTACAAAGCCCATGACAAGCATGTAGTGCTTATGTGCTCTGGTGGTGAAAGGTTAGTTATAAATCCTCATTAGCTTTTTGCAGGCTAGATTTTGAGAGACATTTAGTGTTTATTTGAAATATGAAATTGTTGAAACAGGTCATCTTTAAACACAGAAGTAGACAAACCATCATTTGGAGGCTTTGTGGATGGGGACTTGAAAGATGGGGATCTATCAGTTAGGACTTTGGTAAGAATTTCACCATTACATACAATAATATAATTTACTTAGATATGTAATTTTGTTTATCTAGTTTTCAGACTGAATGATTTTTGTTGCAGATCGATCATTCAGTTGTAGAAAGTTTTGGTGCTGGCGGCAAAATATGTATCACATCAAGGGTGTATCCAAGTTTGGCAATGGGGGAAAATGCACATTTGTATGCATTTAACAATGGAACCGCGACTGTTACATTGAAAAAACTCGAAGTGTGGAACATGAAAAAAATCAAAATACACAACTCTCTAAGAGATCGAGTAATGGCGCTTGATGTTCTTTGTTAAGGATATATAGTACCTGTCGCAGTTAAACTAGGATTGTGTGACTAGTCCAAACGAGAAAGGATATCTTATTTGTTATGGAGTAGGATTTAGATTCTTTATTGGCATAGGTTTCCTATCACATTTCAAATTGGGATACTATGTAATTGCTACCTCTATATATAGAGGTTCATTTCAATGAATAATATTGCTCTCTGTTTTCCTTCATACTCTTATTTTTGCTTTCTTTGCGTTACTTTCAACACGTTATCAGCACGAGCCCTAACCCTAGCAGCTATTAAGAAAAAATCCCCACGCGAACGCCATCTGCCGCGAACGCCATCCGCCGCGAACGCTTACCGTGAGCATCTTCCCCCTCGACTCTTGTATTGCATCCTACTCACATGTCTAAGCTCAATAACAAAGATCATACAATTTGGCTTGTGGAAAACACCCCCTATTGAAACCACAACTTTAAGGCGTCCTAATGCGATGGATTCATAAAATTGTCATCAGATGAAGGGTACTGCTACATGTGAGACTAAGCAGGGGAGGAATACCACCAAAAATTTGTGTAGACGTGGGCATGTCTCCTACTCTCGCCTTGGATAATTTTTCGTTGTGTTATTGTTGTACTGCGCTCTAGGCTAGCTTTGTATTTAAGTTGGAAGAAGAAAAGAAGAAAACCAACTAGTGGATACCAATTCGGGTTAATATAATATGCATCTCTTCACTTGATCTAATTAATCTTCAACCAGTATGTTATCTAGAATCTAATTAATCAATAGACGAGGAATATTGAAATATGATAGGTTTTGCATGCACATTTTTATCAAGAACAGGAGGTTTTGTCTGTTCATTAAAAATATTCTTGCATTTACTTGTATAACTCCTATGCTGCACCTGTTAATATGATCTTAATTAGAAGAAAAACCAACTAATTAAATGTCTAAACAACTGAATTCAATTAGTCCTAGAAAAACTACGAAAACAAAATATGAAGAACCCGCCTTACTTCAAGTAAATTCGTTTAGAAAATCAAATTCAATATGCTGATCTCTGATTCAAGTACAAAAAATTGGTATGAAAAACACCCTTTTGTTGTGTCTCTTATACTAATTGAATCACTGTACTATATATGTTATGATGTTGTGTATTAATTTATAGCTTTTGTGAATTAATTTAAATTCCAGTGGGGGTTTGCATTCGCTCCGAACTATGGCAGTTCGTGAAGCTTGAACTATGGTATTCGCTCCGAACTATGGCAGTTCGTGTAGCATTGAACGATGACCGTTCACGACTATTGTTTCAAATTTCGAGTTTCATTCTAATCCAGTTCCATGGATATCTGTTTCTTGGAAGCATTGGCCCAGAAACACTAATTTTGTTCAATTTGCATTGTGCAAGACATCCATTCTTTCGAGCTACCCAAAGCACTAAAAGGAATCCATTTTGATTTACCAACGCTGGACCACAGGGTGTCGTCGTTGCTGCCGCACCAAGGGGTGCTGCCATGCACGCAACTCGCTCGTTATGCAAAGCTTGTTCCTTGGGAAAATTAGGACTAAGACCGTCCTATGCAAAGATTTCTAAAAATTCCATCCCATTTTACAGCGAATTCAAGGGGATATTTGTGGACCTATCCAACCAACTTGCGGACCATTTAGATATTTTGTGGTGTTGGTTGATGCATTGACATGCTGGTCACATGTCACGCTACTGTCCACCCGAAATGCTGCATATGCTAAACTCTTAGCCCAGATTATTTGGCTGAGGACTCACCACCCGAATTACCCTATTAAGTCAATTCGACTCGATAATGCCGGAAAGTTTACATCGAAAACATTCGATAATTATTGCATGTCCATTGGGATTGATGTTGAACATCCGGTTCCCCATGTTCACACCCAAAATGGTCTCGCGGAAGCCACCATCAAGAGGTTACAGATGATCGCTCAGACGTTGGTTATGCGCACCAACCTGCTTATATCTGCATGGGGGTATGCAATTTTGCATGCAACAATGTTACTTCCGTTTGAGGCCTGATATTCACGTAATTATTACATAATATATACCTCAATTTATATATATTAGTGTTTCAATTATTATATTTTATTCTAATTGTTTTGTTTTCATGTTTTTGTAGGAATTTGAGCGTGAACAATGAAATCGCATTAAGGTGACAATTTGAGGAATGATAAATTGGTTGATTCTAGTGGTGGTACAAAGTAACGGGTCACATGTCTAAACCTAACCCAAACAAACCTAGGTCCACCTAATTTAACCTAAGCCCAAGCCCAAAAGCTAACATAGAAACTCAAACCCAACTAGGGTTGAACAAAAAACCGATTAAACCAACCAAACCGATTGGTTCGATTTAAATTCGGTTCCGATCGGTTTTGGTTTTAAAAAATTCAAAACCGAAGTGGTCGGTTCGGTTTTCGGTTTCTGATTTTAACCGACCGAACTGAACCGACCGAATATATAATAAATAATATATATTTTATATATAAATAATATAATATGTTTAAAATAGTCGGTCGGTTCGATTTTATTTCGATTTTGGTTCGATTTTAGTCGGTTCGGTTTGCATAAATTAGAATCGATTCGGTTTCGGATCGATTTGGTTAATGGTCGGTTTGGTTTTGGTTTAAAAGTTTTAAAACTGACCTAAGTCGGTTCAGTTCACAATTTAGGTGAAAAACCGAACCGATGGTTCGGTTTTCAGTCCTAAACCAACATAGCAAGGAAGGGGAGATTCCTCATTCCTCCTTTCTCCCCCTTTTGGAGGAAAGGCTCTTCCACATTGCTTTTGTCCTCATCTCTTTTTTAGCCACCACGCCACATTCACCCTGTCGACGATCCTCGCTCGACAGGAGAACCGGCAATGCGATCATCCTACCATCACCACCTCCTACTCTTCCTCCATAGCCTCAAGTCCTCGCGCACAAAACAAGGAGCACCTCCCTGTTTTGCACGTCACCACTGTCCCTGTTTCTCTACCTATCAGTGTTCACCATCACGAGACAGAGCTCGCAACCAACACAACACCACTGACCACCACGACGGTTCATCACCTCCCTCTCCCCCACTCTGTCTCGTGGCCGAGTCACAAACCCACGTCACCACCCTGTTCCACCTCGCGATAGAGCCCCATCACCATCTCTCCGTTCCCTCTCTCTTGTTGCAACCTCTCTTTTTTCATCTCTCTTTTGCTTGCAAGTTCCGGAGCAGGACAACGCAGACGAAGAAGAACGAAGATGCTTGGATCAGAGCAACGCAAGGCGCGGCTCGTTGGGGACGACGACGCTGTGAAAGCGCAGGATTTCTAGCGGGAACTAACTAATTTTCAAATCAATTGGTTATTTGCACCCTACGGTTCTGCTTTGTACCACCGCACAATCACTGTTTCAACTCAGGTTATTCACACCCGACTTCTGTCTGAGCCACCATAGTACATTTGCAGCTATTTCTCGGGATGTGTGTTCGTGCTGAGATGGATTCCACTGATGCTATGACCACTACCACCATGATCTTCTAGACCCCGCGCCAAGGCGAAGATGAAACCACATGGTTTCCTAGAGTTTGTCGTATCTAAATTTATTGTTTTCTATATGCTTGAATGTTAAATACAGCTAATTTCTGAATTTCAATAATTTGGTTTCACCAATTATATCCGGAATAATTATCTAGACTAGTCGGTAGTTAGAAGTTCCCTTTATTGATATTCAAAACATGTTTTAATCAATTAATTTGAATTTGTGATTGTGTGTGTCGTAAGAAGACATGCAATGCTAGGGGTTTAGAATTAGTTAAAATAAACTTGTAATTGTGTGTGTCGTAAGAAGACATGCAATGCTAGGGGTTTATGCCTTTGCTGAAATCAATTGCAAACTTTGATTAATTTTTAGGTTAGTCTTGTTGATTCTTGAAAACAATAATTTAGATTGCCCGAATTTTGAAGAACCTGTGGTGGATTTGATTTCTCGGTCGACTCTCTTATCATTTTATCAATTTAATTTTAGTTGTCCATTTAGTTCTTTTAATTTAGTAATTTTCATCTGCTGCAACCCCCAACTCTAAATTAGTTTAAATAAGTCTTAGAATTCGACTGTCTTGTCAATTCTCATGGGATCGACCCATATTTGCCATTGTCTACTAGTTAGACAGTCGTGCACTTGCGGTATTACAAGTAGAATTTATTAACTTATTAATTTAGGTTAATAAAATCTCCATCAAGGCCGGTTGCCACCTAACCATTCAATGCATCACAGCTGGTGACTGGGTACGAACCGGATCTTTCGTACTTACGCATTTTTAGGTGCACAGTTTATGTACCAATTACGCCCCTCAACAAAGGATGGGTATATATGTGGGATATGATACACCATCAATTATCCGTTACTTGGAACCCTTAACAAGCGATCTCTTTATCGCACGATTTGCGGATTGTCACTTTGATGAGACAGTCTTCCCGTCGTTAGGGGGAGATAAGAAAGTTAACGTTCAACAGGAACGACAAGAATTGTCGTGGTCTGTCCCCACTTTGTCTCATCTTGATCCCCGAACCGCACAGTCCGAGAATGAGGTGCGGCGAATTCTCGATCTTCAGAGCGTAGCAAATAAGTTTCCAGGCGCTTTCACTGATATTGCTAAAGTAATGAGATCACATATAACTGCTGCAAACGTGCTTGCAAGGATTGACGTCCCCACCACACGATGTTACGCCGCCCCGGGAGACGTCGGGCACACTCCGTCGCCTGTGACGGAAATGGTGCACGTGGTACCCTAGCAACTAACCAATCATTTGATCCCACGAGAAAGCGCGGTAGACCACTGGGTTCGATGAATTCTCATCCTAGGAAGAGGACGCAGAAGGCACAAACCAATATATTTAACATCGCTATCTCGATCAAACCATCCCATGAGAATATCCTAACCTATGGATATGTCCGAGATGAGTCATCGTTGGGGGACGCCTCAACGTCGGTACGTACTCCCGAGAATAGAGAAATCTCGATCAATTATGCATGCATAGATGGGACATAGAATAGAAATGAAATCATCATCGATGATGTATTTGCATACTCGGTTGCGCGCGAAATCATAGCTTGCGATGATATCAAACCCTGCTCCGTTGAAGAGTGTCAACGTAGAGCTAACTGGCCAAAATGGAAAGATGCGATCCAGGATGAATTGGATTCCCTAACGAAACGGAAGGTGTTTGGGCCGGTACTGCCAACCTCTCCAGGTGTAAAACCCATCGGATTTAAATGGGTATTCGTTAGGAAACGTAATGAGAAAAATGAGATTGTGAGATATAAGGCTCGTCTCGTGGCGCAAGGTTTTCTCAACGCCCTGGGATCGATTAAGAGGAGACGTATTCTCTCGTAATGGACGTAATAACGTTCCATTACCTTGGCAGTTTGGTAGTTTTCGAAAAACTGAATATGGAGCTTATGGATGTGACTACGACATATCTCTACGGGGATCTAGATACAGATATATACATGAAAGTCCCGGATGAACTTCGTTTGCCCGAATCATGTAGCTCTAAACCACGGAGCACGTTTTCTATCATATTGAAACATTCACTTTACTGAATGAAATAATCCGGATGGATGTGGTATAACAAAATAAGTGAATACTTGATCGGAAGGGGATACATAAACAATGAGTTATGCCCATGCGTCTTTATTAAGAGAACAAGTTTCGGGTTTGCTATTGTTGCGGTTTATGTCAATGACATGAATTTGATTGGAACTCTAGAGGAGTTAAAGGAAACCGCTGAGCACCTGAAGTCTGAATTCGAGATGAAGGGTCTTGGGAAAACACGGTTTTGCCTCAGATTGGAGATCGAGCACCGTGCCGATGGAATTATGATTCACCAATCGGGCTATATTCAGAAATTGTTAAGGCGCTTTATTGAGGATAAAGCTAAGCCTTGTAGCACTCTCATGATCGTCCGGAGTCTGGATCCAAAGAAAGATCCATTCCGTCCCAAGGAGGATGACGAGGCATTACTAGAGGCAGAGGTGCCCTACCTAAGTGCAATAGGTGCATTATTGTACTTAGCGCAATGTACGAGACCGAACATCTCATTCGCTGTGAACTTGTAGGCTCGTTTTATTTTTGCTCCGACACGCCGCCATTGGACTGGCATTAAAGACATATTTTGATACCTAAGAAGTACGATTGATACGGACTTGTTTTATCCCTACAGAGAGATATCAAAATCGGACGTTAATCCTCACGAAGTGGGAAAAATCCCAAAAACCGACGGCAAGGCCACATCTCCCACCGTCGGTCGGCCGCCCGCTGGTCACAGCCTGTCAAACCACCGTCAACGCCGACAAACGTGTTGTCGCTCGCTTTGGTCAGACTCCAAGTGATGTGTTCACAGGTTTTGCTGATGTCGGGTATCTCCTTGACCTGCACAAAGGACGTTCCAAAACGGGTTATGTCTTTACCATGGGAAACACAACAATATCTTGGAGGTCGACAAAACAGACTTTTGTTTCTACTTCTTCGAATCATACATAGATTATTGCTCTTCATGAAACAATTTGTGAATGTGTATGGTTGATATCCATAATTAGGCATACTCGAGTTACTTGTGGTTTGAAGTCAACCACAGATGAACCTACGTGCATTTACGAGGACAATGTCGCTTTCATTGAACAAATGAAGCTAGGTTACATCAAATGCGATAATACTAAGCATATATAGCCGAAGTTCTTCTATAATCAGCAGCAACAAATGCTCCTGGAGATTGAAGTAAAACAGGTTAGATCTTATGACAATGTGGCTGATCTTTTCACGAAAGCTTTACCGAAAGCAACTTTTGAGAAACATGTACGTAGTATCGAACTACGTAAATTGCTTGATCTCCCTTGATTGGTTGTATCAGGGAGAGACGTTGGCATCAAGGAGAGATTTGACGCGTTGTACTCTTTTTCCTTCATCTTCAAGGAAATGTTGGCAACGAAGATTTTCTCGAAATGTTTACTTCATCTTCAAGGAAATGACGCGTTGTACTATTTTTCCTTCGACCAAGGTTATTTTTTCCAACTGGATTTTTGTTACTTGGCAAGGTTTTAATGAGGCAACATGGCATGCGTCATCGACGTAACGTAACGTCGCGTTTGGACGTCACAAGGGGGAGTGTTGCAGTTAAAACTAGGATTGTGTGACTAGTCCAAATCAGGAATGATATCTTCTTTGTTATGGAGTAGGATTTAGATTCCTTATTGGCATAGGTTTCCTATCACGTTTCAAATTGGGATACTAAGTAATTGCTACTTCTATATATAGAAGCTCATATCAATGAATAATATAGCTCTCTGTTTTCCTCCCTACTATTGTTTTGTTTTTTTACGTTACTTTCAACATTTGTTTTTTGTTTCTTTTAGGAAAAATTCTAGAAATCCAAGCCCCTAACGCCAGGGGGCTCTGTGTGTTTGTTTGTATTCAATTGGTGGATTATGAAGATCTCTAAGATGATGGAGGGTATTAAGGCTCCTTGGCGTAGGCCTGGCGCGCCGGGCCTGGCTCTCTAGACGGGTTGTAACCATTACAAACATACGTTAAGGAACTCACAAAGAATTCAAAGAGTTTTTCTCTATTCATTTTTCTATTTTTTTCATGGTATTTGAGCTTCTCTCATACCTTGGTAGATTTTATCTTTTACTTATTTATGTATTCTGAATTGAGTAGTAGGCTTACTGGTATAATTAAAACGACAATGTTGAAAGTAAAGTAAAGAAAACAAAAACAAGAGTAGGGAGGAAAACAAAGAGTTGTATTATTCATTGATATGAACCTCTATATATAAAGGTAGCAATTACATAGTATCCCAATTTGAAACGAGATAAGAAACCTATGCCAATAAGGAATATAAATCCTACTCCATAACAAAGAAGATATCTTTCCTCGTTTGGACTAGTCACACAATCCTAGTTTGACTGCAACACTCTCCCTTGTGACGTCCAAACGCGACGTTACGTTACGTCGATGATGCATGTCGCATGTTGCCTCGTTAAAACCTTGCCAAGTAACAAAAACCCAGTGGGAAAAAATAACTTTGGTCGACGGGAAAAGAGTACAACGCGTCATTTCCTTGAAGAAGTAAATGTTTCGAGAAAATCTTCGTTGCGCATCAAATCTCCCCCTGATGCCAACGTCTCCCCCTAATACCAACAATCAACGGAGATCAGACAATTTACGTAGTCCGATAATACGTACATGTTTCTTGAAACTTGCTTTCGATAAAGCTTTCGTGAAAAGATTTGCCACATCATTGTCATCAGATCTAACCTCTTTTATTTCAATCTTCAGGAGCATTTGTTGCTGTTGATTATAGAAGAACTTCGGCGATATATGCTTAGTATTGTCACCTTTGATGTAACCTAGTTTTATTTGTTCAATGCAAGCGACATTATCCTCGTAAATGCACGTAGGTTCATCTGTGGTTGACTTCAAATCACAAGTACTTCAAATATGCCTAATTATGGATCTCAACCATATACATTCACGAACTGTTTCTTGAAGAGCAATAATCTCTGCATGATTTGAAGAGGTAGCAACAAGAGTCTGTTTTGTTTACTGATATTCACCTAATTATTACACAGAATACCACCTAATTTATATTTGTTATTCACTTTGACAATATATTTTATATGAATTATTTAAATTTTGTATTTTTCAGGATTCAGAGCGTTAACGGATTAATGCAGAGTTCGAGATGATAATAAACAATTTGGTACTGACGAGCGGAGACGGGAGTGCAGTTAACCCAACACAATTACCCTAATTTTCTATAAACCCAATAACCCTATTTTTTGGGCTTCCTCCCTCTTTTCCTACTGGTGTTTTCCTCCTCTCTTTTCCAGCCACCACACCAATCCACCCTGTCGGCAATTCTCGCTCGATAGGAGAGCCGGCAGTGCGATAATCCCGCCATCACCACCTCACCTCGCCACCGTCCAACAACCACGACCGCCACCACCAGCAGATCACCACCACCACCATCTCGCGCACAAAACAGAGTCCTTGTTTTCTTCCCTCGCAGTCGCCCCTGTTTCTCTCGCCCGTTCTCGTCCTCTCTCCATCTTTCTGCCTGTTCTTCTTCTTCAGCAACGCAACCACCACAGAACATCGCGAGCCGCCATCACCACCACCACCACAGAGCATCGCGAGCCGCCATCACCGCCAAGAAACAGAGTTTGCAACCCTTCCGGAGCCGTTTGGAGGACGAAGGAGCTCGCGAGGAGCAAAGACGAGGCAGCGCGAGCGGCGCTACTCGCTGGAGATGAAGGCGTAGAGGAGCGCGATTTTTTTGGAAGGAAATAATTGTTCTTCAAGCAGTTCAGTTATTGGCAACCCCGATTTCTCTCTAAGCAGCCACAGTGCATTTGCAGCACTTTCTCGGGATGTGCGTTCGTGCTGAGATGAATTTCACTAACGTTGTGACCACCGCTACCATGGAGAGCTAAACCCTTCGCCAAGGCTAAGATGAAACCAATTGGGTTTCAAGAGTTTGTTCTAGTTTGACTTTTTATTTTATTATGTGCTTATGCAAAATACATTTAATTTCTGAGTATTAGTAAATTGCTTTCACCGATTATATCGGATTTGATCTAGACTAGTCGGTAGTTAGAGTTTTCTTTACTAATATTTAAAGCATTAGTTTTAATTGGTTAAGTTAGACTTGTGATTGAGTGTGCTGTAATAAGACACTCAATGCTAGGAGTTGAAACTTAATAAGTTAGACTTGTGATTGAGTGTGCCGTAATAAGACAATCAATGCTAGGAGTCTATAATTTATGCTGAAGTTAATTGTAACATTGGATTTTAAAACTGAATTGTTCTAAACAATCACATCATCGATGCAAGCAAGGGATTTTCATCCATAAATCTTCTCGCTTTAGAAAATAATAAGTTAGATTAAAATAACTTGAAAAACTGAATTGGTGGATTCAATGTCTTGGTTTCCCTTATCATATTTTTAAAAACTTTTTATTTTGCTTTTTAATTTGATTTTTAGTTTAGATATTTTGATTGTTGTAACCCCCATTTAAATTAGTTTAAGTCAACTCTGAAATTTAATTGCAACCACAGTCCTTGTGGGATCGACCTGTACTTGCCCTTGTCTACCAGTTAGACACTGTGCACTTCTAGTCTTAATAACTGCAAGTGCACAGTGTGTAACTGGTAGACAATGGCAAGTACTGGTCGATCCCACAAGGACTGTGGTTGCAATTAAATTTCAGAGTTGACTTAAACTAATTTAAATGGGGGTTACAACAATCAAAATATCTAAACTAAAAATCAAATTAAAAATCAAAATAAAAAGTTTTTAAGAATATGAGAAGGGAAACCAAGGCATTGAATCCACCAATTCAGTTTTTCAAGTTATTTTAATCTAACTTATTATTTTCTAAAGCGATAAGCTTCAGGGATGAGAATCCCTTGCTTGCATCGATGATGTGATCGTTTAGAACAATTCAGTTTTAAAATCCAATGTTACAATTAACTTCAGCATAAATTATAGACTCCTAGCATTGAGTGTCTTATTACGGCACACTCAATCACAAGTCTAACTTAACCAATTAAAACTAATGCTTTAAATATTAGTAAAGAAAACTCTAACTACCGACTAGTCTAGATCAAATCCGATATAATCGGTGAAAGTAATTTACTAATACTCAGAATTAAATGTAT
Organism: Berberis thunbergii; assembly: GCA_003290165.1. Classification (NCBI taxonomy): domain Eukaryota; kingdom Viridiplantae; phylum Streptophyta; class Magnoliopsida; order Ranunculales; family Berberidaceae; genus Berberis; species Berberis thunbergii. The sequence goes on along the minus strand of QNQO01006710.1, from coordinate 26,251 downwards.
TTTGCAGTTAAACACATAATAAATAAAAGTCAAACTAGAACAAACTCTTGAAACCCAATTGGTTTCATCTTAGCCTTGGCAAAGGGTTTAGCTCTCCATGGTAACGATGGTCACAGCATCAGTGGAATCCATCTCAGCACGAACGCACATCCCGAGAAAATGTTGCATGATTCGAAGATGTAGCAACAAGAGTCTGTTTTGTCGACCTCCAAGATATTGTTGTGTTCCCCAAGGTAAAGACATAACCCGTTTGGGAGCGTCCTTTGTGCAGGTCAGAGAGATACACGAAATCAGCAAAATCGGTCAAGACATCACTTGGAGTCTGACCAAAGCGAACGGCAGCACGTTTTCCCAAGATCCTTCATCTCGAATTCAGACTTCAGGTGCTCAGCGGTTTCCTTTAACTCCTCTAGAGTTCCAATCAAATTCATGTCATCGACATAAACTACAACAATAGCAAACCCGAAACTTGTTCTCTTAATAAACACGCATGAACATAACTGATTGTTTATGTATCCCCTTCTGATCAAGCATTCACTTATTTGGTTATATCACATCCGTCTAGATTGTTTCAATCCATAAAGTGAACGTTTCAATCTGATAGAAAACTTGCTTCGTGGTTTAGAGCTACTTGATTCGGGCAAACGAAGTACATCCAAGACTTTCATGTATATCTCTGTATCTAGATCATCGTAGAGATATGCCGTAACCACATCCATAAGCTGCATATTCAGCTTTTCGGAAACTACCAAATTGACAAGGTAGCGGAACGTTATTACGTCCATTACAAGAGAATATGTCTCCTCGTAATCAATCCCAAGATGTTGAGAAAAACCTTGCGCCACGAGACGAGCCTTATATCTCACAATCTCGTTTTTCTCATTACACTTTCCATTTTTTAGGGTTTTAAATTTGAAGGGTTTTACACATGAAAAGGTTGGCAGTACCGGCCCAAACACCTTCCGTTTCGTTAAGGAATCCAATTCAGTCTGGATCACATCTTTCCATTTTGGCCAGTCAGCTCTACGATGACACTCTTCAACGGAGTGGGGTTTGATATCATCGCAACCTATGATTTCGTGTGCAATTGAGTATGCAAATACATCATCGATGATGATCTCGTTTCGATTCTATGTCCCATCTATGCATGCATAATTGACCGAGATTTTTCTATTCTCGGGAATAGGTACCGACGTTGAGGCGTCCCCCAACGATGACATCTCTCGGACATATCCATAGTCCAAGATATTCTCATGGGATGGTTCGATCAAGATAGCGATGTTAGATGGATTGGTTTGTGTCGTCTGTGTCCTCTTCTTAGGAAGAGAATCCATCGAACCCAGTGGTCTACCGTGCTTCCTCGCGGGATCAGATGACTGGTTAGCCGCCAGGGTACCACACGCACCGTTTTGGTCATGAGCGGCGGCGTTGTGCCCAGCGTCTCCCCGGGCGGCGCTACATCCTATGGTGGGGACGTCAATCCTTGCAAGCACGTTTGCAGCAGGTATATGTGATCTCGTCACTTTAGCGATATCAATGAAAGCGTCTGGCAACTTATTTGCTGCGCTCTGAAAATCGAGAATTCGCCGCACCTCACTCTCGGACTGTGTGGTTCGGGGATCAAGATGAGACAAAGTGAGGACAAACCACAACAATTCCTGTCGTTCCTGTTGAACGTTAACGTTCTTATCTCCCCTTAACGACAGGAAGACTGTCTCATCAAAGTGACAATCCGCAAATCGTGCGATAAAGAGATCACCTATCAAGGGTTCCAAGTAGCGGATAATTGATGCTGTATCATATCTCACATATATACCCATCCTTCGTTGAGGCCCCATCTTGGTACGTTGTGGCGGCGCAATTGGCACATAAACCGCGCACCCAAAAATGCGTAAGTACGAAAGATTCGGTTCGTATCCAGTCGCCAGCTGTGACACAGAAAATGGTTGGGTGGCAATCGGCCTCAAACGGAGTAACATTGCTGCATGCAAAATTGCATAGCCCCATGTGGATATAGGCAGGTTGGTGCGTATAACCATGTCCAAGTGACCATCTGTAACCTCTTGATGGTGGCTTCCGCGAGACCGTTTTGGGTGTGAATATGGGGACCAGATGTTCAACATCAATCCCAATGGACATGCAATAATCATCAAATGCTTTCGATGTAAACTCTTCGGCATTATCGAGTCGAATTGACTTAATAGGGTAATTCGGGTGGTAAGCCCTTAGATGAATAATCTAGGCTTAGAGTTTAGCATATGCAGTATTTCGGGTGGACAGTAGTGTGACATGTGCCCAGCGTGTCGACGCATCAACCAACACCATAAAATATCTAAATGGTCTGCAAGTTGGTTGGATAGGTCCACAAATATCCCCTTGAATTCGCTGTAAAAATGGAATGGACTCTTTAGAAATCTTTGCATAGGATGGTCTCAGTCCTAATTTTCCCAATGAACATGCTTTGCAGAACGAGCGAGCTGCGTGCATGGCAGCACCTCTTGGTGCGGTAGCAACGGCGACAGCACCCCGTGGTGCGGCGGCTGCACCCCTTGGTGTGGTGGCCCGTGGACCAACGTTGGTCAACCGAAACAGATTCCTTTTAGTGCTTCGGGTAGCTCGAAAGAATGGATGTCTGTGAGAAGTTTGAGGATTAGGATCATCAAATCACGACCAGGATATCCTAATATGTCGTGCCAAAGCCAATACGTGTCTGAATCCAAGAGATCCTCTCTTATAACATTATTGGATTCAATAGCTCAAATAGTCGTGGCGTAAAGCCCACTCGAGAGACACGATAACTTCTCTAAGATACGCTTTCGCTCGCAATCATTAGAGGTAATGCAAAGATATTCTTGCCTATTTTCACAATGCTTTTCTGAGCCAATGCTTCCAAGAAATAGATATCCATGGAACTGGATTAGAATGAACTCGAAGTTTCAAACAATAATCGTGAACGGTCATCATTCAATGCTACATGAACTGTCATAGTTCAGAGCGAATACCATAGTTCAAGCTTCACAAACTGCCATAGTTCGGAGCGAATGCGAACCCCCACTGTTCGACTTGGTGCAAACTTCCATAGTCTGACTTAGAGGGAATGAAGTAGAAAGTTAATTGGGAGATACTGGAATTTAAATTAATTCACAAAAACTATAAATTAATACATAGCATCGTAACATATATAGTAGAGTAATTCAATCCGTGTAAGAGACACAACAAGAAGGTGTTTCATACAAATTTTCACAACAACAGGAGAAAGAATCACTTTTTATATTTTCACAAATGTGCGAAGTGCACATCTTTCTCCTGTTAATATTTCTATGATTTAGAATCTTCACAACTAATCAAAACAAGCAGCAAAAACACACCATAAAAGAGATTTATGTGGTTTGCAAATAAAGGTTCATCCACTGACAAATGAACACCAGAATTGGAGTTTCAAGTTCAAAGAACTATAGGCTGACATAAAGAATTGTTTGTACAGACTTGCAATAGCTCATGCCCAAGAATACATAGAGGATTTGGGCACATTGCCCCTTTTTGTGTAGAAACCAAATACGATTCACTCTTTATCAATCAAATTTAAGCAATAAATAGAAGTGTAAAGGGGGTAGAGCATTTGTGCATGATCGATAGTTAGATACGAACCTATAAGATAAAGCATGTTAGAAACCAACTATTCGTTGACAAATTTAAACAAGATTGGCGTTGTTTGAAAGAGAATGAACCCAAGGCATGTATAAGCTAAATAAGATGGAACTTAGAATAGGATATTATGCAGCCAACACGAAATTCTAATCTTGTGATGAAATTAGGCCAAAACAAGGCATATATGCATGGACAGCTGGTGACTTGAGCCACATCAAAACTAATTATAATATCCATAATTGGACCAATAATCACAAGCATCTTGGTTGGGGACCAAGCAATACACCAAAAATTAGTCACGAATATTGGAAACCATAAGGCATGACCCCACCCCACAAAAATAAACAGCAAGGATATACAAAATAAGTTGAGGACAATGAATATTTACAAAGATTTTGTATATGGAAAACACAGCATAAAAATTTCATAAGAAGCAGGGACGGCTTTGGATGCTTTGCCTTAGGGCCATTACCGATAAGAGGTTTTAGATACTTACTTGGCAGTTTAACCTGGCCGAGCAGGAGGCAAAAAGAGTTGAGGGGGAAGATGCTCGCGGTAAGCGTTCGCGGCGTGAGGAGAGTTTTTCTTAATAGCTGCTAGGGTTAGGGCTCGTGCTGATAACGTGTTGAAAGTAATGTAAAGAGAGCCAAAATAATAGTAGGGAGGAAACAAAGAGCTGTATTATTCATTGATATGAGCCTCTATATATAAAGGTTACATAATATCTCAATTTGAAACGAGATAGGAAACTTATGCCAATAAAGAATATAAATTTCACTCCATAACAAAGAAGATATCCTTCTTCTTCGTTTGGACTATTCACACAATCCTAATTTGACGTCAACAGACAGGGAGTTTTAGAATTTTCTTATTTTTATTAGGATTTCAATTAAACAAATCTAGTTGTTTTAACTTTTAAGGATTACTACAGAAATATTTCTAATTTAGCTAGGATTAGTTTTTTTTAAAAGAAGATAAAGCCAGTAAAAACAACAAACAAAGAATTATCAGTCAAATTAGTTTCTCTTGATTATTTCTTCATCTTCTCCAATTATCTCCCAAGTTTTCCTTCTACAAAATTTCTTCCCTTTCTTATATATATTCTCCCTTCGAGATCTCCAAATCTCATACTTCTTTACAATATCCGTTGCACCATTGTAAGTGGCATCTTCATATACCATTGTTATATATAGTAATTTTTGTTGTGTAACTGAGGCAATTATGATCTTATTCAGAAAAAAATGAATCGTTTCAGCCATGCTTTCTCTACATGCCTGCCAAAATGACTAGGGTCATTGGGTAAACGCTCTTTAGTTTTCTTTAATTTCATGATAAGAATGACATAACTGTGTTTTAAGCAATTTAATTAAGATATTATAGTTCATCAACTTATAACAATTTTTGAAAAAAGAAAAAAAAAACTTAACTTGGTGTTTCCACTTCTAAAAAAATATCAAGAAAATTATCAAATTTTGTGCCAGCTCATTGATTTAAAATTTTCTGCTTAAATGCAATTCAACAGAATGAGTGAGCACTTACTTTTGTAGTTTGTATATGATTTTCCCATTTTTGTTCACTGTTGGCTCACTTCATGGGCGACCAGTAGTATTGAAATACAGAACTTGAGTTGAAGAGAATTTCAATTCTTTAATCACAGCATCCATTAGATTGTTTGTAGTGTGAAAAGAAACACTAGGAACTTGGTACTTGTGGTGCACTTTGATTGTTGTAGATTTCTTGCAATTTACACACTTTGATACATTACATTTCATTCACTATAAACTAATAGATGGAAAATACAGAACTTGAGTTGAAGAGAATTTCAATTCTTTAATCACAGCATCCATTAGATTGTTTGTAGCGTGAAAAGAAACACTAGGAACTTGGTACTTGTGGTGCACTTTGATTGTTGTAGATTTCTTGCAATTTACATACTTTGATACATTACATTTCATTCACTATAAACTAATAGATGGAAAATACAGAACTTGAGTTGAAGAGAATTTCAATTCTTTAATCACAGCATCCATTAGATTGTTTGTAGCGTGAAAAGAAACACTAGGAACTTGGTACTTGTGGTGCACTTTGATTGTTGTAGATTTCTTGCAATTTACATACTTTGATACATTACATTTCATTCACTATAAACTAATAGATGGAAAATACAGAACTTGAGTTGAAGAGAATTTCAATTCTTTAATCACAGCATCCATTAGATTGTTTGTAGTGTGAAAGAAACACTAGAAATACAGACCTTTGATTGTTGTAGAGTTCTTGCAATTTACATACTTTGATACATTACATTTCATTCACTATAAACTAATAGATGGAAAATACAGAACTTGAGTTGAAGAGAATTTCAATTCTTTAATCACAGCATCCATTAGATTGTTTGTAGTGTGAAAGAAACACTAGAAATACAGACCTTTGATTGTTGTAGAGTTCTTGCAATTTACATACTTTGATACATTACATTTCATTCACTATAAACTAATAGATGGAAAATACAGAACTTGAGTTGAAGAGAATTTCAATTCTTTAATCACAGCATCCATTAGATTGTTTGTAGCGTGAAAAGAAACACTAGGAACTTGGTACTTGTGGTGCACTTTGATTGTTGTAGATTTCTTGCAATTTACATACTTTGATACATTACATTTCATTCACTATAAACTAATAGATGGAAAATACAGAACTTGAGTTGAAGAGAATTTCAATTCTTTAATCACAGCATCCATTAGATTGTTTGTAGTGTGAAAGAAACACTAGAAATACAGACCTTTGATTGTTGTAGAGTTCTTGCAATTTACATACTTTGATACATTACATTTCATTCACTATAAACTAATAGATGGAATTAAGTTTATGCAGTAGGGTAAGAGGCTTCCATGGCAATTCCGCAGATACCTTCCTTGGCAGCAATATCTCGTTCCATCATAATGTACCCGTCCTGTCCCCATGAAGTGCCCCATGAGTTCTTGACCAACCAATACTTGGTGCCATCACTGGTTGTCCCATAACCAACAGCAGTGACACCATGGTCTAGCTCAGTTCCACAATCTCCAGTGAACACACCACTTGAGTAAAATTGGAAGGCAGAACCGCTAGCATCAATGGCAACCGAAATTGGTTGATTAGCAACAGCCTTCAATAACGCTTCCTCGCTGTTGGCAGGCACATCTTTGTGACCAGTAATCTTGGCAGCATGATTGGATTCCTTCTTCTTATTGCAAGTGTCATCAACTCCTTTGTATGGGTAAAGAGATTCTGTTGTGAGACCATGGTTTTGCAGGATGAAATCAAAGGCATCGTCCATGAGACCACCTCCACATCCCTGATCCACACTGGTGTCGCAGTCAACTAGCTCTTGTTCAGACAAGGAGATCAACTTACCTGTGGTAATCTGGTTAATACCTTCGGTAGCTGCCACTGCAGAGAATGCCCAACAACATCCTGCGTGCATGTAATTTTCAAAAGTTAAATTTTTGGATATAAAATATGATACCTGGGAGAGAAAAATAACTATTTCTTTTTTCATTTAGCTGTGTACCGCATTGTCCTTGGTCCTTGATAGGTGTAACAGCTCCTTTCTTCCTCCAATCCATGGTAGATGGAACTGCAGAAACATTTTCATAGTTGTACAGCGTGGAGCTTGGTTGAGAGTTAGATGACGACCTTTTCCGGTAGCCATTACGAGATGCTGCAAACTCTTCGTTGGTTAGGTCTGCGAATTCATTAACACCGAGTTTGTAAGGCCAGTTCCCAACATTGTTGAAAGAGTCTATAAAGTCCATGTTGGCACTAAATATGTTGAAGCGGTGTTCTTTCTCAGTGGCGTCCTTGTACACTCTCCCATACTGGGTCATCCATATCTCATGCCTCTCAGCCATAGATAACTCAGGAGTCTCATGGAGTGTACGAAGTGACATAGCTTGAGAAGCACACATAACCAACAAAACCACCAAGGCCAAATATACGAGCGATGATGAAGCCATTATAGATTGTGCAGAGAAGAGGTGAATTTCTCTAAGGTCAGTGAATTGAAGATGGGAAGATTGTGTACATTGTTAAAGCTTATATAGTATTTTTTTTTCTGCTGTCACTCTCCATCCTTAATTTTAATTGAGATAGGGGAGTGCCGGGGAGGAGAGGAACCAGCCCAAGAGTATTATATACATAATTGGAGTATTTGTTATTTAAAGTTTCAATTTGGAGTCTCTGTGTTTGCTGAGTGATCTGTTCACTCTGTATTTTTGTCCGGAAAAAGAGAATGCATTCTTGTCTGGTACTTTCCATTATTTTGTAGTGGTTTGATTTCATATTTCAATTTCGAGTCTCTTCTATATGATTAGTTTTCTATCATGTTTACTTTACACGGTACGTACTGGCACTGAAATATACTCTGTCAAGTATACCTTGGCCTATGTCTGATCTAATTTACTATGTTAATTATTGCCATACCCTTGAGCATTGGACAGACTTGGATTTCTCAAGTTCCTGGTGTGATGATTCTCTTAGAAATTACTTGATAAGTACTGTGAAATTGCAATAATAAGAGGAAGGGTGTGTTTGGTTCTCAAAAAAAAAGAGAAAAAAAAAAGAAGTGAGAAAGAGGCACTAAAGATTTTTGCGCAACATGAGTGATATATCTATTAGTCATTAACGACTTGACCTCATGCTGAAGAAGAGGAAAACAAAATTCCCTTATCATTTCCAAAGCTGCTTCCATACCAAAAAGATCATCCATAAGGGAGCACCATATAATATTGGACACAATGGGAGAACCTGTTGAGCATCACTAGTTTTTGCTACCAGAGCAATCACCCCCTGATGCTTGGGTAGGTCAAACGTGCTTGTATCATAAGAAACAAACATTGTGAGTTCAGATTGTGTAAAACAAGCAACACCGCCTTGTGTTTTAGAGGTTGTCGACCCAAAAAGTTGTACAAGTAGCTAGTCATCGGCCTCACCCTCTTGATTCTCATGATCCAAATGATGTTCCATTATACAATGAGCAGTCCATAGAAGAGAAGTTGGGTGTGAATGGAACCCATAGTAATAGTAGAAATGATGTTGGTCAGAATGCATATGAGAAGTGACCCCTTCTCATTGTTGCCAATTTTTTTTTTTTGAAATTTTATTTTATGAAATACACCTTAGGGTCTTTTTTTACTTGGAGCGGGAATATATAGTCTGGAATATTTTGAAATACACCTGTGTTAGATGTATTGAGCATCAAGCATCGTCAGTATATGCTGTGCATAACTTATGAACAGAATGCCACATGTGACTTGTTTAAGCTTTCTACCTGTAGACTTAAATACAACTTCACAACTATTTTACAAGAGTTCTCTTAATTTGATAACAAGAGTTCATCCTTCATCAGTGACAAAACACCACGACAGTAGAATATTTTTCTAAAATTGGATACTCTGAGAAATATAATGAATTGAAGACAGAGAAGCTCTCCATTTTATTTTATTATTATTTTTTCTGGAAGTAACTCTTTTCCAAGCTTCCACTTCACTTACAAAGTTCATTAACATCATATGAGCAATCAAACATGGAAACTACATTTATGCAGTAGGGTAAGAAGCTTCCATGGCAATACCGCAGATACCTTCCTTGGCACCAATGTCTCGCTCCATCATTATGTACCCATCAAGACCCCATTTAGTGCCCCACGAGTTTTTGACCAACCAATACTTTGTTCCATTAGTAGTTGTCCCATAGCCAACGACGGTGACAGCATGGTCTAGCTCAGTTCCACAATCTCCAGTGAATACACCACTTGAGTAAAACTGGAAGGAAGAACCACTAGCGTCAATGGCAACTGAAATTGGTTGGTTAGCAACAGCCTTCAATAGCGCTTCCTCGCTATTTGTAGGCACATCTTCATGACCAGTAATCTTGGCAGCATGCGACGATTCTTTCTTTTTATCACAAGTACCACTAACTCCTTTGTAAGGGTAAATGGATTCAGTTGTGATGCCATGGTTTTGTTGGATGAAATCAAAGGCATCATTGACGAAACCTCCCCAACAACCTCCTATAACACCCACTTCACAGTCAACTAGCTCTTGCTCAGATAAGGAAATCAACTTACCTGTAGTGAGCTGGTTAATACCTTCATTAGCTGCCACTGCAGAAAATGCCCAACAAGATCCTGTATGCATGTATTTGTTTCACTAATTAAAATTTGTAAAGAAAAAGATAACAATCAGTAGATAAAGGTTAGATAATTAAATTAAATATATATGTACCGCATTTTCCTTGGTCCTTGATGGGTGTAACTGCTCCTTTTATTCTCCAATCTATGGCAGATGGTACTGTGGTGACATTTTCATATTTGTAGGAGATGGACCTTGATTGAGATTGAGATGACGACCTTCTTTGGTACCCATTATGAGATGCTATAAACTCTTCATTGGTTAGATCTGCAAATCCATTAATACTTAGTTTATATGGTTGGTCTCCAACACTATTGAAATAATCTATAAAGTCGACATTGGCACTGAAGATGGTGAGGCGTTTTTCTTTATCCGCAAAGTCCTTGTACACTCTCCCATACTGGGTCATCCACAAGTCATGCCTCTCAGCCATGGATAATTTGTCATGAGTCTCATGGTGTGTACGAAGTGACATAGCTTGAGATACACCCAAAACCGAAACCAGCAAGGCCACATACATGAGGAGAAATGAAGATGAGGATGATGATGAAGCCATTATAGGTGACAAGTAGTTGGTCTAGTATCACTAGAATGAATGGAATTAAAGATGAGAAAATGTGCACATTCTTAACATTGCTCAGTACTCGTCATTCTCTCCCCAAGCAGTCTCTGACTTTGATTGATTGAGAGAGGGTGTGCCGGGGAAGGGATATAGGACCTAATAATTGGAATAAACGCTTGTTTGCTTCAAATTTCAAACATTTTATGTCTCTGTTATATGCACAGATACGTGCAGTAACAAAGTGCCTCTATGTTTCTTTTCATGGATTTGGATCTTTGATATTATTTTAAGATTCTTTGATCAACAGTAGATTGTAGTATTATATTAGTTGATCTACCTTACTCTCATCGTTAATGTAATCTAATCTACTATGTTAGTTAACTGCATACAATTGCATCATGGAGCCACAGTAATATATAACCTGGTTGTAGTTCAACTCCTACACCCTAAAATGTTTGTGTATAACCACATTCTTTCAATTACATCCCCACTCCTGTATTGAAGATTTGACCAAATTAACTAAAAAAATTACTGACTGGTTTTTTCTTATAATGCACAAACCGAACCTCTACAACCTAGTACAGAGAAGATTTGGAACCTTAACCATGCATTAGCAGCAGTTGATTCTTTTACAAAACAGTTGTGCTTCTTGAGGAACGGAGCCTTGGAATCTCCTTGGACATCAAGGAGTGCTTGTTTCTTCGCCAAATCATGCCACGAATATTAAGGATAAGCTTTAATACCCTGTTTAATTAGTATTTATTTATCAAATAATAAGGAGGTGTGTTGTTAGATATTGACCACTGGAATTTTACAAGGGGTTTAAGAGACTGGAAGATGTAGGCTGGAAGTATTATACGAGTTATCTTGGTGAAGCCAGTGAAAATGTAGGATAGGGCATGGTCATGTTGAGGCACCAGGATTAGCTCCTTCAGGTCTCATGTTTCATTCCGACTTACCCTCGACTCAAACTGCTGCATGGTTTGAGTGGGTCGGGTCATGCAGCCCAGTGAATAACTGTTGCTTGGATCTAGTAAGAGAAGCTGTTCCTCATCTACGTTTTATTTTCTTGATGAAATTTACATTCATGTTGCATTACACTGACCTGCAAACTCAACGCCAAGCAACTTCAGTTATACACAGAGTGCTACACCACATCCCCTATTTTATAAAACCACATATTAGTACTACCTTTCATTCTTTCTTTTTGTATTGACATTTTACCGATACATTCAACTACAATATCATGATTACATAACACTGAGTGCTTTGATACATTCAACTACAATATCATGTATGTCTCGCGTCATCTCCTCCTCCCATGAGATTGTTTAATCACAACATCTATTATGATTGTCTTGAAGAGTGAAAATAACACACTACTGAACTTTGATTATGATAGGTATATTGGTAGCTTACACAGAGCATATAACTTCATTTACAACATATACAGAAGGAGGTACATTTATGCTGTAGGGTAAGAGGCTTCCATGGCAATACCGCAGATACCTTCCTTGGCAGCAATACCTCGTTCCATCATAATATACCCGTCCAGGCCCCATGAAGTGCCCCATGAGTTTTTGACCAACCAATACTTGGTGCCATCACTGGCAGTCCCATAACCTACTGCAGTGACACCATGGTCTAGCTCAGTTCCACAATCTCCAGTGAACACACCACTTGAGTAAAATTGGAAGGCAGAACCGCTAGCATCAATGGCAACCGAAATTGGTTGATTAGCAACAGCCTTCAATAACGCTTCCTCGCTGTTGGCAGGCACATCTTCGTGACCGGTAATCTTGGCAGCATGATTGGATTCCTTCTTCTTATTGCAAGTGTCATCAACTCCTTTGTATGGGTAAAGAGATTCTGTTGTGAGACCATGGTTTTGCAGGATGAAATCAAAGGCATCATCCATGAGACCACCTCCACATCCTTGATCCACACTGGTGTCGCAGTCAACTAGCTCTTGCTCAGACAAGGAGATCAACTTACCTGTGGTGATCTGATTAATACCTTCTGTAGCTGCCACTGCAGAGAATGCCCAACAACATCCTGCATGGATAAAATTTTGTAAGTGACGTTTTGAAAGAAAAATATGATCAGCAGTAGGTAGAAAACACATCTATTTTTTGCAACTAGTTATGTACCGCATTGTCCTTGGTCCTTGATAGGTGTAACAGCTCCTTTCTTCCTCCAATCCATGGTAGAGGGAACTGCAGAAACATTTTCATACTTGTACGAGGCGGTGCTTGGTTGAGAGTTGGATGATCTTTTTTGGTAGCCATTACGAGATGCTACAAATTCTTCATTGGTTAGGTCAGCAAACTCATTTACACTTAGTTTGTATGGTCGGTTTCCAACATTGTTGAAAGATTCTATAAAGTCCATGTTGGCACTAAATATGTTGAGGCGTTTTTGTTTCTCAGCAGCGTCCTTGTACACTCTCCCATACTGCGTCATCCAGAACTCATGCTTCTCAGCCATGAATAACTCAGGAGTCTCATGGAGCGTACGAAGTGACAGAGCTTGAGATGCAAACAGTACCAGCATGACCAACAAGGCTGCATACATAGTAGGTGATGATGATGACGGAAAGGCCATTATGATTGTATTGATAGGTGGATTTGCTTCAAGGTACAAAAGAAATGAATATGAGATTGATGTGTGCATTCTTCAAGCTTATATACTCATATTTTTTTCCACTGCTGTCATTCTAGCTAACGTATTTTATTTGTATACTATGATTGATTGAGAAGGGGCAGTGCCGGGGAGGGGAGCACCCAGCCCCAGAATATTAATACTTGGAATGTTTACTTGTCTGTTTTCGAGTTTCAATTTGGAGTATTTGTTCTGTGTGGATAAATGGTCGGTTTCCCAGTTCAACGAACATTTTGTGACAGTTTGATTAACAGGATGATTAGTTTTTTTCTGTTGTGTTTAATTCACACACTGCGTAATCTCACCTAAATGCTCCACTAAGTTTAGGTTATCTATTTTTTTTTATATATAATTTAAGCTAATCATTTAAACGCGCTGGATTTGAATAGGCCGGCTGGAACAATAGTAAATAACAAATTCAAGAATGACAATTCAAAAACTTATACCATGAGAATGTCGCATTCACAACCTTCTAAGTTTACGATGCTATCCGCAATAGGTTATCCCTCTCCAATAATGACAATATACGTGTTCCACCAATTCTCGAGAAGCTATAGCATCAACTTTAAAATGCTAAAGAAAGCCTTCTCACCCTCCCTCAAGATACTACATTGATAATAACGAGGAAAATCAGAGACAGGGTTGTCTACCAGCATTCTCGCTCATCCAAAACTATGCTGGCATGTGAAGATGAAATAATAATAATAATAATAATAATACAGAAGATCTGTGTAAGCAACGCAAAACCATGACTAGTAAATCAGAAACCATGGGTAGTAAATCCAAAAACACACTGTTGCCAAAATAACAAAAGTTAATTTCCATATAGTTGTGTACTAGGGGGCGATGTATTTACAAGTAAACAACAGGTAGGGACTTCAGTCCCTTCACATAGAACACGAGAGCACAAGAGAGAAACTATGAACAAAACCTATATAACTTATCTCATTGTTATAGATTGCAGGGTGGCCTGAAAATGAGCTTATTACCTATGACTAATGTGACCATGAGCACGAGTTGATGCGATATTTGACATAGCAAATATCATGAAGGTTACTTCTATTCATATATGCAGAATTTACTCCAAAACCAAAGCCACCACTGTTGAGGTTGAATAAACATTTCCCGTAGTGATATCTGGTGCACCATGCTCAACATGATGGTTGACTATCTATTGGAGAATCAGAAATTAGCCTTCCCATTTGCTTCTGCAAGTCAGTGAGCGAGTCTTTATTGATTTTCCCCTTGGGGCTTTTCTTTTCATCAACAAGCTTAAGTTCCAATCTGCAGAGGATGAGAGCATCAGGTTGGTCAATCTCGTACTCATAGAGATGCCATTCCAAATTGTCAAATGGTTGCGGATCCATGTAATAGGACCTCTTTGAACGTCCCTGTTCCTTCGCTTGTTTTCTCGATGCATGCCAACCACGTCCCTTATAATCTGGCAATGATCTCTGCTTCCTGTTCCCACTGTTGAAAGCTTTCTTATGCTTATCAAAGAAAAGCCATTCCCTGATTTTTTCACCCTCAATGAAAACTATGTCAAAGAGTTCTGCAAAATTATAAAAGAACGGAGTATTAAATCCAAAGAGTAATATCTCCTTTTTGACATTGTTAATTCTTGTTTGTAAGAGCATAGACAAGCTGAAGATTCCAGGCAACTAAGATAAACAGCATGCATAGAAGAAGCCAATCTTACCTGGAACACTCCATGGAGATTTCTTTGTTGCAGCCCCTTCACATTCTGGTATACCAACTTCCTTCCCCTGCATCTTCATGCTGAGAGCAGCAAACAATAGATCGTCTTTTACACCTATTCCCCTTGGCCGTACAATAGGAACCATACCCAGGCCTTCATTCCAGCCTAGGTTGGCATGAAAGCTGCTGCAGTAATCTGCAGAGCGGTCTGATCCTTGAGTAGGTCTGGAACAATCCCAGAGAGCACATTTTGGCCCTAAGATAGCAGCAGATGGAGGGCATATACTTGGTTGCGAGCCAGAAAAATCATAAGTAGCATCCTCTACACAGTGCCCAGTAGCATTGAATCCGAAAAATTCATTGTTGGTGAAATCAAATTGATGAATACCCTGCTGATTAGCTGATTCCAGGGTGTTTTGCTGAAAATACTGTTTGTTTGGAGGATAGCCTCCATGTTCATCTGATGACTTGCTCACAAAAAAGTCATGCAATTAACAAATACCATAGCTGATCAGTATCCAAATTCTATATGGACAAAACACTGATTTGCGAGACAAAATAAGCAAGGGTCTAAAAGAACATCAACTACAAACCGAGCAAAAACATACCATGGAACTAAGTTAAATAAAATGTGACGGACTTAATACTACCATCTTTAACCCAACTTTAGATTTGTTGGTGCGCTATGCACGTATGTGCACCTGAGTCCACTGTACATAGCAACTATATTGTCCCCAACTTAAACACTGATTCCAAACCTCCGTGGTATAGACTTTTTTCCAAAAAGCCTCGCTACTATTAGGGAGTGGACAACTCTTTATAACTCCCGAGACAACTCCACCAGTATGGAACTATTCAAGCCAACACACTAACCCAACAGGATTAACACCCCACCCTATTCACTCAGCCCCACTAAAAAGTTGTTCTTAGATAAATCAAATCAACCTGATTGGATGACCAATTTTGATTAGGGTTGGGCATGGTCCGGGTCGCTCCGAATTTTGGCTTGTCCAGATCCCAATCCAGTGAATCAGGACAAGAATAGTCCGGGGTTAGATTTTTCTTTGCTGCCCCGACTGGTCACGGACTGGTTTGAATAGAGATGGTTCAAAATATTCACTAACTCAGGCCCAAGCCCAATATTGATTAAATTGGGTTGCCCATGGCCGAACCCACCCAATTTGCAACCTAATGAGCCCAAGTTGGCCCGAGATCAAAACTCTCTCCCCTAAATTCCTTCTTTTGTTCTTCCTTTCCCTTCCACTTCCTCTCTATCTATGAATGATCTATGAATGGGTATGTGACTTTGTTGTACGAAGGCAAAATGACATACCTATCAAGCAAAAGCTTCAAATCATCTTCAAAATCAAACTCCGCAAACACCGCACAAAGCGCTTAAACCTTATGCACATCCACCTTCTTCAATGTCAATGACCTCGACACAATCTCTAACATAAATTTGAGTTTGAACCAAACAGATTCAAACTCTCGTGCAAAGCTTCCACTGAAGGCAACAAATCCATTGGTGAAAGCGGCTCCTTCAAATGAAAACGTAGAGGAACGCCACGTGAGTGTAGATCTAAAGATTTTCAAGAATTGAAGCCTTTCTTGAACAAGATTCCACATCTTTGGTGTTGACTAAGTTCAATTGGTTCGATCGAGGGTTGGTGGAGGTGGGAGAGGGTCAACGGGCAGAGGAGCAAGGGTCAGTGGAGGAGGGTTGGTAGAGATGGTAGTGGACTTAGGCGGCATGGTTGTAGTCGCTAAGAGCCACGCCTGTGTCCTTTAGAGTGATTGCACAGGCAAAATTGGCTAAAGAGAAGTGGAGAAATTGGGCTTGGTCTAAATTTGGGGCTTGGATTTGAATTATGTTTAAATTGGGCTTCGTTTGAAAGGTTGCTACGACAACCAGGACCAGGACTGAATTTGTGTAAACCGGTCATGTCATTATTTTGTCCCGATCCAATCAGTCCGGGACTGGGATAAAATCAACATGAACCGAATCCGGTTCCATATCGGTCCGAGTCAAGCAGGGATTCTTGCCCACCCCTAATTCTGATCGGGTAGATGTATTTAAAAAATGCTATTAGGGGCTATGTTTTGTTAAATATCTATGTCATACTGTAGCATTTTACTTGGCATAATACAAACCAAACAGTCTTCATCTTTAAAAAAGCCTAAAAGCCCGAAAAACTGTCAAGTATTGTACAACCTATCCCGTGCCTAGTCCATTTCAATTTGTATATGTTTAGAAGGTAACTGATCTTATGAAACTTCCATAATCAATGAGCATATTCATCTTAGGAACTTGGAAGCTTCCATAATCAATGTGAGACTTAGTAAAATAGTCGTCCGTGTAGTTGTTTAAATTTTTCATTGAGAATATTAGTGTCTCATTTAACTATTGCAAGGATTAAAACCACATGCAAAAACACACATACAAAAATTATTGCTTGCGTCGGCCATTTAATAGTCACTTCCTGACACAAAAATATACAATCATAATGTTTTAAATTAGTACAATCATGTCAAGTCAGGTCTAGTCGGATTAACCCCCCACAAACAGTATTGGATAACTTTGACTTGGTTATTAACTGTGTCATGTTTGGTTCGATTATTTAACCGGTGTCTTGCAAACTTATGCAAGAGATTACAGTATTGGTAAAGGATAATAGGGACTTGATGAGGTTACTTGTTGAACAACTTGTTTTGTGATCGGCTCTTGTGAAGTGCCTCTGCAGATGGAGGGAATGCTTTAGAAGCAGAAGATGTATCTTGCACCAAGGGCATAAGGGGAAAAAAACCCCACAAACTACATCAAGCGACTACCTAGAACAACTGAAAGAACCAAAGCCCCAAGACACCCATCCCCACAACACTTCCACAAAGGTTTCAAACTTAATCAGAATGGGTCGTTGAGATGCATATGGCACAACATCTCCACTTCTTTCAATGTAAGAGTGGCTCCAAACCCTATGTGTCAAGTTCAAAGTGATCCATCTCTTCATAGTTTTGAGTCGAAAGATACATCCACTGCATTTGACAAATAAGGTCCCAAAATCGGTATACAATCATACATATATATATATATAAGTCACTTCCTCATGTCCAACTTTCTTGAAATAAGTATCAAAATTAGACAAATTCTTGACAAAGCTTTTGGAGAAGCAGCCAAGACAACCCCTTTTAGCCCATGACACTAAGGATAAGGCCCTCTTAAGTCTTAACCTTCGGGCTTCAGTGTGACTTAGCTCCATTGAGCCCAAGTCCAACACATCCATCTCTTTACCAATTCCATCTAACCTAGTAATTAGGATCCCAAGTCCAAAAATAACTCAACAATCGAATATGGGGATCCTGATTTACTACAAGTAAAATATTTAACCAAATCCACCTCAATGATGTGATATACCCATCAATTTTGAATCTTGATATCACAAAACCCATCTTTGTTGGTCATTGTATCAAAGAAACCCCATCTTAAAGGTGTTGCTTCACCATGACTGCGACGTCTCCTTAGGGGTTTGATTCCATGGTTACCCCGTTCTTCTTGAGGCCCACTTATTTATCTAAAAACAGCACCTCATGGGATTCACTTTCGATTCCTCTTGAATGTTTTCTATTGCAGAATTGGCCATATCCACGAGGAGGTTTGGCATTGATGGGAATCATGTGCGGATGGGAAGAAAACGAGGAGGTTTCAATTATGAAAGATTGGGTCAGTCTATACAAAAGGTATAGATGCAGTGGGAATCTGGTAACTTAGGTTTTGATTGTTTGGTAGACTGGTGCTCAATCAATCTTTGAGTGTTTAGAGTATCTAGTATGGGTTTGGTTCTCTTTTGGGGGGTTTAATTTTCTCTCTCTCCTTCTAACATGGTTCTTAATTGATTAATTTCTCTTTTTCAAAAAGCATAAAATAAATTTTTTTAAAACCAATAAAATAAGTTGAAGAAGACTTCCATCCTACTATTTCAAACTCCCTTGGTATTAAGGTCATCAAGTCAAATAGGAATACCTTGATAAGGCAATGAGCTGCCAGTCTGCCACTGAATTTAAGATAAATGACCGTGATTCTGTCGAAGAGATTTATAGCCGTTCACAATAGCATAATACCCTGAAAGGGAGATGCAATACAAATGCATGAAATAGTGAACAACTGAGTAGCAAAGTGAAGGATCGGCCCCAGCTCATTTGTATTAATTTACAAGTAGGACAAAATGACACCTGAATTGATCTTAATTTCCTTGGGTTCAGCCCTGGAACAAAACTGACCCCTAGGGTCAACCAAGGTTTTGTGAGTGCAGGTCTCATTTTTCTCAGTTTGGGTGGGGGAAGGGAGATGGTTATTGCCTAATACTAAACTAATTAAGTTTCAATTAAGTATTTTCTTTCTTTTCTCATGGATTTATCGGTGCTGCACTTTTTTTCTTAGCTGGAACAAGTTACGATAGAATAAATTTGTGTTTCTTATCTCCAAAGGTTAATTTTAGTTACAAACAGCATTCGTCAAAGAGATGAGACCAGAAAACTAGTAAATTTTAGTGTACTTAGAAAGAAAAGGAAAAAAAAAAAAAAAACCAACCACTTAGTAAGTCACCCATGCCATATCCTTGCCAGAATCTGCATAGCAATACCGCTCACATTTGAAAACTTGTTGCCTTGTTCGATATCCTATCATTCTTTTCCTTCCATAATTACTCAACAAATTGCAAAAGGTGATACCTTCCAAAGAATTTTACCTTTCGTTGATATGGAACCTTTCAACCTCTCAAATAGATTTCAACAAATTTTAGTTTTATTGCTGAAATTTTATGTTGGGAGAAAAGGTTTTTTTTTGTAAATTGGGTCGTTGACCCTTTTTATTTGATCCATGCCCGAAGGCTACATAACTGGCCCCATGAGGCTAACCAAACCATATCCAAAGGCTACATTGTTGCCACTTAACATCCTCATCACTTCCATTTCGCATGGAGACTTGTTTTCGCTCCAGTGAGTGACAAGCACACAGAGGCACTTGGAATACCACAACACATTGGAAAGGAACGACACAGAAGTTCATAGAAGTGTGGATGACATTGAGGGTGATCCAGTCCTTTTTTTTTTTTGCTCCGGCAAAACAAAAACGACTTTATTCCACAACTAAAAGATAGAAACTATTAGATATTAAGACCTTCGTAACTACCCAAATACTTGCAATGAAGACTAAATTTTAAGTTCGAACCCTAGGGGTCTTGGATTGCGCAATCTGATCCAAGAGAATCGTCCAAATATCACATTAATCTAGGCAGCTTTGGTGAAAGATATTTTTAGGAGACATGAAGCAGAGACAACTATAGTTTGATAACGGTTTTGTCTACTAGACAGTTCGGATTTGGGATC
Source organism: Berberis thunbergii (assembly GCA_003290165.1). Taxonomy (NCBI): domain Eukaryota; kingdom Viridiplantae; phylum Streptophyta; class Magnoliopsida; order Ranunculales; family Berberidaceae; genus Berberis; species Berberis thunbergii. The sequence continues at coordinate 6,130 of QNQO01006710.1, read as the reverse complement.
ACAAGTTGTGCAATTAAAACGGTGTTATAACGCCGATATAACTCTTGACGGGGGTGAGCCGTTACGTTATGACATTATGGTATCGCAGCTCCGATATAACGGCGTTATATGACCGTTATTAAGATAACTTTTTTTCAATAACCTCGTTTTAACGTTTTATTCTAATACATTAAAAAAATCACTCATTTCATTCTCGATCGAACGAGAACCCTAGACTCATAGGAAATAATGACTTGAGCTAGCCGTCACCAATCAATAGATAACCAGACCTCGCTATTTGACATAGAATGATAGTAGAAGAAGGGACGAAGACGAAGAATCGATCGCACTTTCTGTTGCGATTTCAGTCAAATACGAAGGAAATGTGTTTTTATTAATGTTTTCTTTTTTTTTAATTTAATGTTATGAACATGATTTATTTTTTCACTCTATAATAAATTAATATTTGTAGGAGTATTAAAAATATATTTTAAAAACTATTCCGTTATATACCGTTATATCTCGATATATCCCGCTATAACCTATAACACTCTTGAACCATTATGGGTCCGTTTCCGTTTTAACTACATAGATCACAAATTGGTGGAAGGGTTAGAGGTGCTTTCTCTTGATTGAAAACATAGACAAGGAGTGTGTATGGACCGTCTCAGTCATTTATGACCCTTTAAAAGTTATTCCCATGAACATTTTTGAGAGGTGGGTTGTGGCTAAGTCATTGGGTATTAGTGGATGACTTGAATATGGCCTGGGAAAGAAAAGAATGTGAAGGAAAGATAATTACTTTGCATATAAATCCCCTACAAAATGAAAGTTTAGAGTCAAGGGAAAAGATTCCATAAATAGTTAGGTTTTGATTGGGTATTTGACAGGTATTGAATAATATAGATATAACAGGATAGAGGATGCAACCATCATATCGAGACCATCAACCCTATCTTATTTTCTTTTGCCTCTTCAGACGCTAAATATTCTAAAATATAACATCTACATTTGGATAATGCTGAGAGACTACTTCTACCAGCCAGGTATTTCCAATTTTTTAAATTTTATGATCTTGAAAGCCTTCATTCCTTAGCACATGCGATTTTCAATTACATATGTTAAAAATTATTTCAATATTTAACATTTATCACAGTGATCATAAACACCATAACAGGATTACAAGTTGGAACCTGCAAAAATACCCAAGTGTTCCTATTATTTATGTAAGTCTTACGGTTTTAGCATGGGTTAGGCAACTATATTATAGGATTTATTAAAGTGGCCCTCATTATTTAAAGTACAGTAAAACTTCTTACATGTTTGAGAAAATCATGGGTTCATAGTTATCTTGTTCATAGAATGATAGTTCCTAAAACCTTACAGTCCTGGTAAAATCTTTCCAAACATTGAATTTTTTTTTTTTAAAATCTGCATATAAAAGACAAAAGCCTTGGAATTTTTTTTTTTTCATAATGGAAATCTAATGCCATGTTGCAACCATAGGTTGAACCTCAAAGCCTCTGGAAGGATGCCATGTGGCTTTCGAAGAGAGGTGTATATATCTGCTGAATAATAATGCAATTGTATGCGCAGGATGAGGCTTTGGTATTAGCCCGTATATAGATCCATACCAATTGTATACACGATAAAGGTTTAAATTAAACCAAATGATTTAAAAGGCATTTTTTAAATCAAGTGTTTTTAAAGTTTTTCGTCAAGCTCCACTCAAGAAATCTAGTCAACCTACAACCAGCTTAAAGAGTTTCTTTTGGCTTCTACATTTCTAAGCATCATAAATTCAAACTAATTGTGAGATTACGACTAACTGATTAAGATTGTTCCTGATTGAGATTGTTCCTAACCGATCATTGCTCCTACCAGACAAGCAGAGTGTTTCCAAAATTTGCAAAAAAAATTACGATTTTGAAAGGCTATAATGGTATCAGCCTGCTCATACCACCAAGTGTATCCCACTTCCCCTCCACTTAGCTATTCACAAACCAAAATATAAGTTTAGATAAGAAAATAGTTGTTATTTACTTATTTGGAAAAGGGGTCTAAGCATCTGCTTGATAATCATGCAATAGAGGGGCTTTAGTATTAGACTTTGATAACAATCCATCAATATGTAATGGCAATGAGGCCTATTCGGAAATGCCGGTAGACATGTCATAAGATCAAGTCAGCTGTCACAGTTGTCAAAATTCACTTAACCAAACCCTAAAGTAGTCTAGTTACTTTCGAAGATCATAATCGCTTGTTTTCGAACTCAAGAAAAACAATGAACAATACCACTAAACACTGGACAGAAAGCTTACTTGCTGGAAATTTGGAGCATTTTCAGCAAAGAGGGTTTCCACATTGGACTCAGGATCAGGGATTTGACTGCCAGGCTGCTGCGTTAATGCACTAGTCGCATCATCCTTCTCCTCCGATTGCTGCTGCAAAAGACTGCAAATATCGTTGGCAAACGAACCCGAACTGCAATTCTAAACAATACCCAACACCAAAACAAACAAGATTAATCAAATTAATCAACAAACACTGAAAATCAGAATAAAAGTAGAAACTGAGCGGTCACTCACATTGTGCGAAGAAGCGGAAGAAGGCGTGTTGAGTTCTGCCTTCCACTCAGACAACATCTCGTTCACTCGTTGCTCTAACACAGCGACGTCCATTGTTCGGCGCTCTTGCCTTGCGTGTTGGAGATCTGTGAACATCCCTTGGAGATCTTCGACGCGCTTCTTCGCCTTGTCTCTGAAGACCTGGTGTGATGAAGGGGACTTGCTCTTCCCCATTCCTGGAAACCAAATTGAACTCGAATTTGAACAAATTTTGGGGAAACTGCAAAATGTGATAGTTGGGGTGAAGAAAAAGAGGGGAAATGAAGTGTGTTGGAAACCCAGAGTGATCGATGAGACAAGAAGGAAGCATAGACAGAGAGAGGGGAAGGGTTCTGTTTAAGTGATTTTGACTCACGTATTATACTGAGCAGAGAAGGAGAAAGAAACTTGCCTTAATTCCGAACCGCTTTTTCTAATTCGCGAATCTCGAGGGGATGACTGGTAACACTCCCCCTCGCCCATTTTCAGAATTAGAATAGTATTTTATTGGACTTTCTGTCGTAATCCAATTCGGTGGGATGAACCTGGCCAAGTATAAGAGCATCCCGGATAAAAATGTAAAAGTAATAATAACAAATATTAAAAAAAAAAATTCGAGAGGGAATGAGATAGATGGGATTGAAAATCTTCGTCATGATCTCGTCCCACTCTAAATCGAGATGGGATGGGATCGAAATAGAATTGTTCAACTCAATAAAACCCAGAAAAAAGTCGGGACGAAATCAGGATTGCGAGATGGGATACCCATCCTTACCACCACTCAATTGAAACACTACTAATAAATAGACAAAAAAAAAACCTCATTTTTTTCCATCTCCTCCCTCTTCTTGCTCAATGTGATTTCTTCTCTTATTTCAATTAACCTCCACGTGTGAGCTTTTCATCCTCCAACCGCCCTTCCTTGCATGACTACCTCCTCTTCATAACCCCCCTCCCCCTTCCAACAACCATTATCATCTTCTTCATCCTCCAACAACTCTCATTCATCACTTTTCCACTTCGTCATTGCTTCGCTCGCATCTACCACCTCTCCCAAACTCGCAGTGTTAGAAAAGAAAAAACCAAAAAAAATATATGAATTGTCAAAACTCTGAAATTCTACCAATTTTATGTAAAATCTTGCAACATATGTGTTGCGAATTCTGTCATATTCGTCTAGCCTGTAAGGCGGGATTTGACATAAATAAAAAAGTGAAATTGTGCGAAATTTCTGCAAAATCTCACAATATAGGTTTTGAATTTTGGTTGAAACTCAATAACACATTCATCAAATTTCAATGCATTCATCAGTTGTGGAGAGCTTAACAAAACTGATACGCATTACAAATAAATAATTTAAAAATATAACTCGATAATCAATTTCAAAATTGTTACAATTATAAATCATTTTCAAAAAATTGCATTAAAATCTAAATAATCTTATATTCAAAAATTCACATTAAGAATCCTTCGTACAAAGTCCCCAATTAACAATTAAAGTAATTTTCTTATTTTCATCTTTTGTTTCAAAGTTAAAAAAAAAAAAGTGATCGGGCACACCAAATAATATTAAATATTAAAACTAAATTATAAAGTTGATGGCATTGAGCCAAAACGTTTGTTTGTTTCTTTATTTTTTTTTTATTAATAAATGTTTGAAAGTTATATGACCGATTTATTTAAGGAGATGCATTCAATACTCGAACCCAAATCTAATCCATTCACCACCCCCTAGCGTTCACAGTAACTCAGTAAGCCAAGTTTATCCGGTGCTGCCTGATAAGTAATAACTGCCTAACCCACCACAGCATCACCCTCGGTCGTCACTGCTTCGTCCCCACAAATCCATCAAAAGTATGTCACTATTTCATTCAAACCTCACTCTGCGGATGGAAACACAACACGTCGTCTCAAATTCCCACACTGCCTTCTCTTCTTTCTCCTCCTGTTATTGATTGAATAATTCAAATCTCCGAAATTACATCTCCACACACACAACCCAAAAATGCCGATGTGGAGACTCTCTAGTAGCTCCACTGGAAGATCACTAATCTACGACGCTAAAACGCGCCTATTGAACTAGGGTTTCTTGATCAGAAGAGCCGGAGTATTGTCACTAGTTGCAGAGCAGTGCTTCTTCCCAGATTTGGCGGACCCGATGTTCTTGAAATCCATTCCAATGTTGAAATTCCTCATCTCAACCCTCACGATGTGCTCGTTCGCGCCCGTGCCATCCTCCATCAATCCACTCGATACTCGGGTTATTTTCTTCTTCAATAATTCACTCCAATTGAGTTCCAAGTTTACATTTTTATCTGTTGTAACAGTGAAATTATTTTATTTTTATATGAGAGTTTCTTGATTGATTAGTATAAAGATTAATTAGTAAACATATCGAGGATTCTCACTTGGATTACGAAGCAAATGTATACCTAAGATAGAAACACAACAGTTAGGGGCTCTAATTAGAGCTGAACTACTAATTGATTAAACTATCTCTACCGGGTGATATCAAGGATCATGGGATTAATTTCATTGAAACCTTTATACCTAACACAGAAATGACTTTTCTAATGAATTGGGCAAGTTATGGGCTCTATCAGGACCAAACTACTGATTTACCTTCGATAATTAATTACATAATACATGGAAGGGCAAAGTCTCATTTTTTAGCTGTATTTCTTTGGAGAAAGTTTAGTTCTAGACTGGGAATACTTTGGGTTTTCGGTGAGATATGGTTGTTAAACACCACTAGAGTCACATGATTGAGTCCAGCTTGAAAACTATGTCAAGTGGAACTAGATCTCTCATATGTGGAAATTATTGTATAGCTTACGCTTAGGAATGATTGAGTTATGTGGTCATTTTTATGATAATATGCTCAGAATTTAATGGAGGCTTAAAAAAATTTCTTCAGATGCGGGCTGGCTACGGGCGTTCAATTTTTGAACCACTTCTTCCATTGATTTTAGGCCGTGATATTAGCGGTGAAGTTGCAGAGGTTGGAAGTTCAGTTCAGTCACTCAATGTTGGACAAGAAGTTTTTGGAGCATTGCATCCAACGGCTACAAGAGGTACTTACACCGATTATGCCATTCTTCATGAAGACGAGCTTGCACTAAAGCCAACATCTGTTACACATGTGGTAGGTAATTGACTGTGCTTTTAGTTCGAGGTAGATAATTTGCTGTATGTGGTTGAATTGTACCTCTAGCTCATGAAACTATTTTCTTCTAAAGAATTGGTAGAAATTTTGTGACATCACACCTTTCTTCCAATTAAAGAAAAAAATATTCCTAGCTTGAAGTTTCTTAGTAAAGTATTCCTAGCTTGAAGTTTCTTAGTAAAGTATCTTCCCTTCTGTCAAAAGATTCCATTGGGAAAGGAAGATAGACAAAGGGAGAAATGCTTAAACAAAAAACAAGTCAACTGTGCGGTTATTAAAATACATTAATGAAATATCTTTCGAATAGCAAAATCTACCAAAACAGTAGGGAACAATTTCACCAATTTCTGTTTGTTCACTAGATCACTCAACCATGCTT